>PQVD01000992.1:10137-29312 GCA_003012265.1 Setaria equina
TTAATTTTGAATATTTTTGAAGCCCTTATTTATTTTTTTTTTATGAGATCACTTTTTAGCTTAATTAACTATTTCTTTTTGATTTGAACACCACAAACTTTTTTGCTTTTCATTAGCTTACTGAATTCTTTTTATGCAATTTTGGAAGAAAAGCATTGACATCTTTATCGAAGTCCAAAAATCTTTCCACAGATTTTTACTTCTAATAAAAAAATATCAGTCTAATAAAGAAAAAAGATATGGGGCAGTGATTTTGGTTATATACGCTACATTTCGATTCTTCAGTATATCGTCGAGAAAATAAGACTCGGTTATTCGCTGTCTCTATCGTAGTTTTATGTATTCTTGATCAGAGGGAAAAGGGAAAAGCTGGTTTTCAGGATAACTTTCACTATAAAACTAGGGTTGAAAACATTAAACACAGTAAATGATGACAATAAATTGTGTATTCATTTCAGTTGTTAGAATGTAAGGATGAATTAATGCGAACGTTAGATGAACAGCGTTGCATTCATGAAGCAGAAATTGAACGTCTTAGTCGATCGAATCAAATTCAATGTAGCAATCTCGATAGCAAGTTAGCGGAAGCGGAAAAGACTGTGGAAGAACTAATTCGAGATAAAAAGATTCTTGAAGCTACATTAAGCAAAGATACCAATGAGAAAGTTGCAGTAAATTTTTTTTTTCCTCTTAAATGGGTTTAATTTCTTGAAAATATGCACTGGACTTCATACTTTTGCTCATCTGTTTTCTTTAAATTTAGATTTAAAGAAATAAAACGGTGATCATGCTTATTGAGACACTGAAGGCTTCCAGAATAAAGTAGAAATGATCAAATAGAACTAAGATGGAGTGATGGACATATTCAAGCGATGGTGCAGAGTTTTCTAATAATACTAAAAAAAAAGACATCGGTTTTAGGAATTATCGAAAGAAATCAGTAGTTTGAACACGGCATTGGAAATCAAATCAACAGAAATCAAAACACTACGACATTCAAATGCGAAATTACAGTTGAAAGTGGAGGAGATTCCAATGAAAGATATCGAAATAAGTAAATTAAAGCACCGTGTTCGTGAGCTGAAAGCGTTGGTGGATCAGAAAACCAATACGGAAAAGTGTGTGCTTACTAATTATATGAATAGAAATAAGTTATTAAGATAGAGTGTTTCATGAAATTTGTGAGAGGTACATGAGACACGTACGTAAATTTACTAATCGCAAATTGTGCTAAATTTATCAAAAAATGATTCAGTACCTCTTGGAATTCCATTTTTTTTAGAGTTTTGACATCTAAATTCGAGGAATTGCAACGTTCCGCGCGTAACCAGGCAGTAATGTCGGAGTCGATGTTGAAGGAAAATGATTTATTGCGGTACAAAATTGAGGAAATGGAATCTTCCACATCGGAAGGAGAACCAAACACTGTAAAAAGCGATTGTACAATGTAAGTTGTTTGAATTTTGCGTGATTTAAACTTACTTACAAAGGCTTAATTACAGATTTTAATAAAAGTGCAAAGTTATTTACCTTGAAACTTCATGGATGCTTTTGAACTATATTAAATTATGAAGTTCCACTTTTGAAAATAGTCACTTTTAGGAAATATCGTACACCACGGCCAGTGAATGCTGCTTATTCGACACGTTTATGTAAAAGCGAACGACGTCCTCCTTCTTCAGCCACTCCACACAGGTCTTCACAGTCGCATGTGGGTCAGTTTCAAGTGATTAGAATTCCTTATTTCTTAGAATTCCGCTAATAAATGAACTAAATTAGTGAGTTAGTTTATAAGAAATATTGTTAACTTCGATATTATTCTTGATTATCTCTCACGAACGAATATCCTACGGATGCTTTTATCAGATGATAAATTTTTTTAAATAGGAATTTATTTAAATTATTCTCTCACATGAGTTGTACTCTCTCAATTTCGAATTAATTTCGAAAGAACTGAAAAAATAGAACCAAATGATAGAAAAACATATGTAAATTTCCTTGTTCTATCGATTCAACAAAGTAAAAATTAATAGATTAAACCCGCAAAAAAGTGTCGAATTACTTGCTCAAAACAAAATAGTTGTGAATAAATTCGAGAATATGCTTTAGGTGATGACTTAATGACTCGTTCAATAATTTCGTTGTATCTCGAACAAGGCCGTAATCGGTTTACTAAAGAAAACACTGACACGATATATACACCGGAAGGGACTTTTATTGGTGTGTTGCTTCATGTGTTTTCTTTGAATTTATGAATTACCTGTGTTTTCATCACTAGTCATATGTCAAAATTAAAGCTCTCTAAACGTAAATGTATTATAGCAAGAGGTCGTGGTTGCTCACAGAGGTTGTCCTTTGATGATGCGCATGATGCAGATGATGAAGGAACTCCTCGACTGTAAGTTTTCACCCCTTTCAGATAAATTAATTACAGTGCACATGGAGTGTTTTGTCAACTTAGGACATTTGATCACTTTTTATTCTACTGAAGACCGATACACTCGGCAGTTTTTTAACAAAATTTTTTGACAACAAAAAGTACTGCTGAAGAAGAAACACAGATTTCATGAGTTATTGGATTAAGCCAAGAGTGAAGCTCTAAAGTATATTCATCCGAAATTTTATCAAGTAATAAAAAATCACGAGCAATATTTTGGAGGCTCTCGAAAAGTCCTCATAAACTGTCGCACTGGCTCCTATTCGACACTTTCACATAAACAGTGCTGTAAGTAAACTGTTTGCTAAATATTTATGGGTTAATTTCCAACAATTTCAGTATTCGTACAAATGAGCAGTCTGGTAGCAGCGAGTACGGTGGTGAAGCAACATCAAGAACAGGCACCGTTATAGATAGTGGTATATCAGTTTGATTTTGAAAATCTCTCCACGGATCGATCTCGTTCAGAAATTTTAGCATATCTTTGTGATAGTTCTTGTAATTATCTAAACCAGTTGTTACATGGGGGTTCTCCAATACACTTCATCTATTACTAAAGTATTTCAAATCCCATGAGACTCTAGGATCAACCATGCGTCATCTTTCCTACCTTGTTTTGCGAAGAGAAAGTTGTTAATTCTATTCCTTTTGTAACTGTTAAAGACAGTTGCAGTCCATGACTGCTACTGATTTATACGGTTAGATATTTCTAGATAAGTTACAAATGACTTCAGAGATTCGGGATCCAGTAAACTCTTTAGAGAATAACTTCCGAGAAACGTGAGTCCGAGGGTCGCCGCATACAATATTGACTGATTGGTCTGCAATCAGGAAGTGAATCCAGGTGAACTGTCCGTTCCCCAAATGTTTGCAGATCCAACGCTTAACATATTACCAACTTAACTTTTTGTCGATACCTTTTACGCCGATGTTCTATATTTCTTAAGCTATTAAAAGATATTAGTGACCTCTTTATAAGTTGCACGTGGAAATACTGTTGTGAACTTCTTTGTTTCAAATGCTTCATTTTAATTGATCCATAACATTCTGCGCATTCATTTTATCATATCGATTCTTGCGTCACCGTAAACTCGAGTGTTTCCACCAAATGTTTATATTTAAACTCAATGTGTAAGCTTCATGCTGATAAACTGAACAATCCTACAATATTGGCAATTAACATCTCAAAGTTGACGCTGTACTCCATGGTTCATCACAATTCATTATCAAATTATGACCAAATTTGACAATTTTACGTTGGCTTACTAGAGGTGTCGATAACTGCTAGCTAGATTACTGAATCCTTCGATACATTGAAAAAAGCGAGAAATGAAGGAAAGAATGCAGGATAAATGTAATCTATAAAACAGTATGAGTGGTAACAATATTAAAAACTTGAGTAGGAGAGAAGGAATTTTTTTCTATCCTGTTCAAATTTCCCCGCGTCCAAATTGCAAAAGTATATGCTTATACTAGACTGAACTGTGATATGACGAAGAATTCAAAATTTCAGTGTTTATAACAGCAATCTTCAGCTGATAAAGGACATCCATTAGGATGATATCTGTAGAACCAGCATTCACTTGTCCTCAGTTTTCCTTCCACTTTTCTTCTACCTTCTTCAGCCCAGTTACGAATGGCTACAGTGCCTTTAACAACCTGAAATCATTGTGTAGCTGAAAACAAAAGTTGAACTACAATTAACAGAATACAAAGAATTTAAAACATTCGATTCTCACAGTCGATCTGTATAATGCACAAAAATCCAAAACATGTTATCATTTTCCCTATTTGTGCTTCGAAAGAATCTGATCTCATTTATATTTCACCTTGAAAATTTGGTACTGGTTTTTCAGGAATGTTTGTAAACCACCATCTGAATCTCGTAGCTGTGTTTTTTCTTCTTCATCAAGTAGATTAGCTATTTCTTTCAAGGAGCACGATTCCTCTTCATATAAACAGCTATAAATTGTGACTTTTAAGCGATAATTGCACTTCTTTATAAACTAAATTGAGCTTATGTGATACTTGCTTTCAGATATAAGAAAAAAATTCAAAGTTCAAGATTTGAGAACTCTTAGACCTAAAATTAAATACGTACGCTGCAGTTTTCTTCGACGACAGTTCTAAAAGATGCTTGAATATCTTTGTTGTGAGCATGTAGCGAAACTCCCGAGGAAGTTGAGAACAATTTTTTACCTAAAACCATAAATTTAAAAAATTTGCAACAAAATTTACTAATAGTATCAATCTTATTCTACATACAGTGTCCTTCATAAACCAAAAATATATACCCGCCTTTTCAATTATCTGTCTTGATACGAAATTTCGCGGACCTGTGGATGCAACCATATTACTTATAACATCTTCCACATTCTTTACTAGGCCGTCAGAAGGTACTGTGCACAAAAAGCAGTAACGTTTCGTCGACGGAATTTTTAACCGATCCTCTTCAACGCAATAACCTAATCTGAACATTTTTATTGCAAGGAAAAGCAAATCTTTTGAGGTAGCCAACAACGCAACTTGAGAAGGAAATTTGCGATCAGTTAAATCGTTTCTCAAAACTGATGTAATGCCGAACTGACCTTAGACAGATATCGCGAATAAAAAGAAGATAAGATGAATATAGACTAATACCATTCATACCACATTTTTTTTGAAAGCGGTTGTAAAAATCGAACGGACAGCATGGCAACAGGAAGAAGTTACTCCGAGATCTAAGATAGTTGTAAGAATTTTTAGAAACAAATAAGGATATATAGGAAGGAATAAACAGAATGAGAAATTTACATCTAATGAAATCTGTATTCTTCGTTCAAAAATTAGCAAAGTTAAACTACTTGACTAAATCTAAGAATATATCTATCTTTGCTCGACATTTCAACGATTCTGCAGGAAGTTTTACAGTATATTCAAACCTGGCCGCCATAATAGGTATCCAAGGAGTCAATTCATCAGTGTGATTTCCGATTAAAAAATCGGTGTCACCCAAGAAATCTTCTTTGGGATTCACAGCTCTTTCCCTTAAATCAGTTTCCACAAAATTTGCCCATATTTTTCGCCGTCTTAAATCGACTCCATAACCATTTACCTGCATATTCATTACAGTTCGTGAAGCTGCTCTAAGAAAGATACTTCGATTTTTTTTTCCTAATGAATATTAAAGTTCTTTCAAATTCGAATTTCTCCTCCTCCAAAAGAATTCAATATCCAAAAGGCTAACTTTCATCTTTTGTAGAAGATGCACAAGCAAGCCATTCCCGCAACCAATATCACAAAATCTTTGTGGTACGAAGCTTTTTCGTCGCCAATAAGCCTAAAAATCATTTTCCCATAAATCGAATTAAAGCGAATAATAATTAAAAAAAAACTACCGTGGACTTTGCCTTCAAAAAAAAAAAAAAACGTTTACTCACAATCAGATAAGCTGCAATGGCACAATCTTCATATACAAATTTCTGTGGATTCGTTCTTTCCGTCCAGTTCTAAAAAGAAAAAACTGTTTAATGAATAGAAAATTATAATCCTGTATATCTACTTAGAAGTTGACTAGAATTCATAAAAAGAAAAAACATACACACTGGTTTTGACCTATGACGATTATTGTTTTTTTTCGCAGAACAATTACTACCACACACAGCAAATTTAGCGATAAAGAAAAAAAAAAAAACATACTGCGAAGATTTGCTGACCCCACTTATTTTTGATTTCATAATAAAACTTGGAATAATCTTCCACGTTGACCAGTCTGTGTGAAACTATGATGTTACACTCTTCGCCGACTTCAACGAACCATCTGGAAACATGGAAAGATGCAATTTTTTAAATGGGACCATAATACAAAATATTACAGAAACTCACTTTAACAAGCGTGGAAATGCAACTTTCTGCATCCAGCTATAATCATTTATATTGTTGCATATGGAAAGGCTTAGATTCCTGAAAAAAGGAAACGAAATAAAAAGATATTCAATTAAGTNNATTAGAGAGGAATGACAAATAACACTCAATCGACGAACCACTGTTTATCTGAGGTTTCTTCCAAAGCAAGGCGATATGGAAAGGAGACGTGAGGATGTCGTTTTTCATCCAGTACAACAGGACGAAATTCCACAACACATATATCTAAACTACATGATTCTAATTATTAACCTGAATTGTTCACCTTAATTATTCCTTAATTGCCAATGTTAACTGTACATCAATCAGCTGCTGCAAGTGGAAAGTATCTCATTACAATTATATCCTATTATATATAATCCTATTATAAAACCTATTTATAGGTTTTTAAGTGAATACGATGATGAAACAAAGAAAAATGGAGCCCTGAAATTCCACTAATCCATTTAGAGTTGCGGTAAACTTTATTTAGAATAAGCTTATAGTTGACTGGAATATTTTAACAAAGGTAAACCTAACCAGAACGAAATTTCATATGCGCATGAAGAAAAAATGTTTGATGACCTAGGAATGAATCGGCGGACTTCAACATTTTTCGAGAATATGTTAGCGACTGCTAGTATATGATCATGTTTATAATCTTCTTCCTTCACTGTCACAATGCCTAACAAGCGTCTGTTTACCGTATGACAACGATCTTTCCATATGTCGATGACCTGGAAACTTTCGTATCATTCCATTAAGGGAACTGCAGCAATTTAAAATGGATTGCTAAAAATGTACTTATTTGGTTGGAGAATCTTGAGCATTTATTTTGACCAATACACGGATGTCTATTTTAAGTTATGTAACTGACTTCGTACTATCTAAGTGACCATAAAAAATAATAATTAATGTCAGGAAATGGAATATGAAGCCAATTAACAAAACCCAATATTCACTGGAATAAGCTTAGCAAGCGGAACTGATAAATAATAACCTTCGAAAAAGCTTTCCTTGCATCAAATTTTGTTGTCAATGATATCGGAGCTGTAGAAATTTTTACAAAATCCATCTCATATACCTGCAAAAAAAAGTAAATGATATTAACTGAAAAAAACCGTCCAATACATCTAAGGAAGCCATATGTCAATTCGTAACGTTATTAATTTAAAGACAGCCAAGCACTAGGTCTGGCGCAGCTTGGAAGCTGCAGACATTACCAAATCCAGTTTTAAAAAATTTAAAAAGAGGAAAACACGAATAAAGAAATGACTTTATACAGTTTTGCAGTGATGATCATAAACAAATCTGGCAAAAACACAACTTGCTTCCTTTCGTAGCACCAACTTTACATAATGAATTGGATTTCTAAATTCCTCATATTTCCGCCAAACCAAAAGCCAAGACATAAAAAGTTACGCAATAATTCATCGACTCATGAATATCAAGTCTCGTAATTCATTAATTCATTTGTAAAAATACAATGAGGAATCAAAAATATCGGAAGCTTCTTCTTTTTTTTTTTTTTAATATAATTGCAATGATACTTAACAAAGTCGGCAAAAATGACAACACTGAAAAAATAAAAAATACATTCATCAAAAATATATGATAAATGATAACCAGTGACCATAAAATGCATGAAAGTTTTCTTTTTCATTACTAATTTCACCAATTTACCGCTTGTTCAACAAGATGTCCAGTGTCAACATCGATTATTAAAAGTTTCACTTGGAGTAGAATATCGTCGAACAACATCGGAGGGAGCAGGAATATTGCCATGCGGCAATGGAATCCATTGCGATGTTCCAGTCCCTGCAGGAAGTGAGCCTATAAAAAAGTCGGGAAGTAAACTTCAAGCAAAAGTTGAGGGTTCATACAAAATTGTGATTTCTTTCTTCTCTTCTATATTTACAAAGTTATAAAATTTTGCAAAACGTAACTCAATCAGACTAATCAAACTGCTTGCCTAATTACTATTATTAAAAAAACCTTTAGCATCAGTAGTGCATCTTCCTAAAGAAGTGATTGGTTGTTAGGCCTGAGATACAAAACCAAAACATGGTTTCGAAAATTAAAATGATGAATAATATCACCTGGGAAAGTACTACACTCCTTATGTTTCTGACGCTGTGGGCCATAACCAGCAAGATACGAAGCACCGCCTTCATGGAATTGTTCATTAGGTAAAAGAGGTACCCAATTGGAGGATGACGACGAAGAGACATCAGCAGGTTCTCGTAATGGCGTAGCAGCAGGCGGTGGCGGTGGAGGTGGCCTTAATAAAGCTAATTCCGTAGCATATTTTTCGCGCAGCTTGCGATTCAAGCAACGTCGTTTTTTTTCCGCTTCCTCTTGCAGTTCTTCTTGAATTCGTGCCTCGCATACTGCTCGAACACGCTCCATTTGTTCGGCTTTTTTGAGATCTTCCCGTCGAATCACTTTTCGAATAAAGACATGATGACCACTGATGCAATGTTCTCCGATATTTATACAACTGTCACAGGATTCAACTTCGTCAAATGTAATATATGCAAAGTATAATGGCTTCTGAAATCACGAAGCAGTTGAATAACTTCACTTCCATATATACCCCATTTCTGATATCTTTTCTTGCGTGACTTGCATTTTTTCAGTGCAGGCTCTTTTGAATAAGTTGTCGTCGAATAAGCTTTCAACTTCTTCAAATACAACAGAAATATATTAGCACTCGAAAAAATGCTAAACGCTAAATTTCAAGTCAAAAAAAAAAAAATAATTCTAGGCCACTTCTACTTTTTCAAAAATTGCATCCGAGTATTCTTTATGTGCATAAAAAAGTGACCTCGTTCAATGTATCCACTGCATAATCAACATGTACTGTACCAAATTTCGAGAAATACTCTTCAATATCATCAGTCATAAGTCGTGCACCAAGGAATGAAACTAGAATTTTTCGCGTACTGACGTACTTGATAATTGGATTTGAAGATATCTAAACTAAACATCTGGTTCATCACACAATCAACACACGGATAGAGCTTTGAACTAAAGATAAATAAATTAACAAAAAACCTTGATAAAAAAGAAACTTTTGGACAGTATCTCATAATAAAATCAGTAGTGACGATAATGAGAACAGACGAATTCATTTACACTTTTGACTGGGCGCATTTCGATTTGCACACCATCTATTAAATGTGGTTGAGCTTCGAGGCACTCTTCGCAGTGATGATCCCATACAAAAGAGATAAAGCCATATCCTCGAGAACGCCTCGTATTCTTCAATTAAATTAATCTCCAAAAGCGAGTAGAAATCAAAGAAATTAAATCAGTTTTTCATTCAACAGATCCTTGCTAGAATATACAAAAATATAATTATTAAATACAACAAAGAAAAAACAAAAAAGCAGTTAGAAAAAATCAGTGAATACATGTAAATCATCGTAGAATGAATGAGATACCTTGTCGAACATGACAATACATTCAGAAAGGGGGCCCCATTTTGTGAAAAACCGCTCGATATCATTTGTGGATGTCTTCAGATTTAACCTCTCCAGCAATATTCTCCTTTCCTCTGGTGCCACTGCCATCTGAAATCAATTTTTGTTCTAACAACTATTCGGCTGACAATATGGAAATGCTTGAGAAAATCGGCATGTTATCATCTTATACCAAGGAACTAGTGCTCATGGACAAGTAACCCTTTCTTTTATTAGTTTTTGCACAGTCCAATGCCATAGAAGCTTTAAACTAAAGGTACAGAAACACTGAAATCACGACAGCCAATGATCACATATCATATTTAGCACATTTAAGAGTTTGGTGAAATATGATATTTTTATATAAGGAAACTATACAAAACTACCCCAGTGTATTAACCAGTACCTCGTCTGGTACCAAGGTAATATTAAGTTGGTGTCAAGACAGCAACATCCTATTAAGGTAGTATCAATATCAAAAAACCTTCACCAAGTGATGGCTAACTTGGTATGAAGTTATAGTGCACATAGGAGAGATAGGAAGAATCACACACACAAAACGGCTTATAAGCACTATATTTCAGGAAAATATACAAACCAGAACGATATTGATTGCAAAACAGTTTTCAGCTGCAAAAGATGGAGGTGTTTGGGAAGGAATGCCTGATATATGTGGTGTACCGCGTTTGGCGTTAGATGGGAGAGCTGGTGCCGTGTGTGAACATTTTTATAAATCATTGTTATGTAAGTGTTTGGGTGTTGGGTGTGTGTTTCGGTGCGATTTTCTGTATAGAAGTGTGGATGTTTCAAGAATGCGTGAGATAACAACCGAGAGAATGCTTCAGGATACTCCATTAACGAGGATTCTTATTGGGTTCTAGCCTCATCCTTCATTGGAGGAGATTATTCGTTAAAAGAGTATTAATGCTGATAAATTGGAGATGGAAGAAGGTTGTTGGAAAAAAGTGCTGTCAGTTTAGTATGAGGTTCAGACGCAATGGAGAGAGTGATGTTTGGGCGGCTGAGGATGGACGTGAAGGTAACAAACGAGTTTATCCTACTTCCCAATGACAGATGGATATCTGTCTCAGATGGTTGCAGTGGGATCAGAATTCACCTACGCACAAATGTCAAGATAAAGTCGTTGAAAAAAGAAGTCGTAAGCAAAAACTTTGGAGTTGTCATCACAAGCTATTCGTGTTGTTCGCTTCATCAGACAGTCCTGTATTTGGTAGCAAAACTCCCATTGTGGATCTTGCTTGTAAATATGCTGGTTTGCAACTTCTTGGTGGCAAAAGTGTCTATTATTGCATCGCAATACTTATTTTTCTTTAAGGAGTGAAACAAATGCAGTTCTGTAATTTACGCAGCCGAAAAGGAGATTCAGAACTTCATAAGGATAAATAGACCAAAAATAGTAGGGCTGTTGATGTTTCGAATGTCTTGTAAGTTGGAGAGGGTCCATTTTCATTTTCATGTAGATAACCGGTTGTGAAATTGAGCTTGATCTTAATTGCTTTTGTAAAATGTCTGGATATTGTACAGCTGTGGACCAAAGAACGGAATCTGTTTTGAAAGTTAGGACAGGGAAAAACGTAAAAGAGATGGGGAGGCACAAATGAATAGTTTGCTGGACAGACTTAAGTTTCTCCCCACTTAGCCTTTTGGCTTTCTATACTTCTAAGCCGTGCAGGTTTTTCATGCTGGTTCTCTGGTTTTTCATCTGTTATTAGAAATTATGAATGCGCAGATTTTTCCTTCAGGAAAAAAAAAAGAGAAAGAGGGTGCTGTTTAGAAAAGAAATTTGTAGATCTGTTTTGATGTTTTTCAGGAGTTCTGAGCGGTTGTGTTCTTTAACAAAGGGCCCTGTCATAGTGGCTCAAGCCATCGCTGTAGCGGAGAATTTGATTCTAAGTGTGTTATCATTTAAAGGGAGATCTATACAGCAGCATCGCGACAGTTCGGGAATCATCCTAGTGAGTGGTTTCATTATGTTTCCACATGAATGTGGCATGGAGAAATTCTCATTCTAAATTCATATTGGATTCATATTCTTGATGGAATTTACATTTGTGTGTGAAGAACCCGAAAGCAATGTATCATGAAGTAAAGCTGTTGCTAGTGTGACTCTGCGAACGACAACTTTCAGTTTTTTTCACCTATCCCGTAAAAACATTAGAAATAGTGGTTTTGAACAGTATTTGTTTAGGGAGAGCTCAGCATCTGTACCTAAAATCACATTTTCTTAGAAATAGATTAAATTGCAATTGTTAAAGAAAGATAAAATATTGGAAATGTTTGAGTCAGTTAGTTAAGATACCTTCAGACCTAGCTTTGAAGAAAAAAAACGTACGGGAAATTCTAGTTCCATCCTTTGTTTCATGGTAGGGCTTCACTCTATCTGTTCATTGTTCTTTATTCTTTCTCGAAAATATCAAATCTGAAAGGAAAAATGAAAATATAATCTCTGGATTAACTGTATGACTATCATCTAAAGTTTTTGAACTTTAGGACATGAATAAAAAAATCTGGAGAATATCTTGCTTTTGAAGTCAAGGAGTATAATTCAGTTGATTTGTTATTTTCCAGTTTTGATCTTTTTTAGGCAGTTCGTGGCAATGTCAAAACGTTCATCACCGGGGAGTGATGACGACTCTCCTGGTGCGTCAGCGGATGAACCGCTCTATAGTAAGCGAAGGCTTGTTGAATTTGAACCCGTTCGCATCTGTTCGGTCAGCGGAACGGTAATTCTTCTTTTTTTCTCCGTCTTGAATTTCGTGAAACTTTTTGTCTCCTTTTCTGAAAACACCATATTGGAGGAGAAAAGGAAAATGTAATTTTTGAAATAACTTAACTTGGCGTGTAGCTCTTTGTTTTTCTTTCATGTCTCAGCTGGAAATGATACCATTTTCCCTCTTGCTGATGTCAGTGTTCCACTACTTAAAGTAATCCAGAGTTTTTAGAGTGACATTGACGCAAAAGTTCTAGCAGTCCAACATTATAAGTTATCGGAACGTTTTCGTCTCAAGGAACGTCAGACGACTCAATTACAGCATCGTGTCGAACAATTAGAGAGTAGGCAAGCTCAAGATGATGCGATGATGTGTACCATTAATCGTTTCTGGAACTTAGTAAGCTGATTTATCATCAAATTTACAATTTCTTTGAATGAAAATACTTTTGCATATGATAAGAAGTGGAAGATGTTGCCGAAATGTTGTTCACATGAAAAATTTCAATTCTAATATAATTTGATAGATTGAACAAGCTATTCTTCAGATGCAGCCTTGTTCAGAATAAAAATTTAGTTGGCAATAATTGATTTTCAGTTCGATGAAAGTGTTAGGACTCTCCTGCAGAGGTTCGATGCCGAAACAGCTGTGGAAGGTGAGATCAAAAGTAAGTATTTGCTCATTCCCATTGCTTTTCAATTTACAACAGGAAAAATATTATTCGGAAAAAAAGGTAGTTAAAAAATTTTTTCCTGGCAGTGAGGAGGTCAAGGAGTATCTAATCAAAGTAGCTTTTTTTGGAATTAATTTGATGAAATATATGTTCCGGTGGGATCATCTGATTAATGAACATCGTTTGGTGCGAATGGTTTCATCCACATTTCAAATTCCAGTGTGTTTGTTGGCTGTCTTTTGACAGTTCTCGTTTTTATGCAAAACCGAATAATAGGCAATGAGTCATGTGCCATTATGTTTATTCGATTGAATTTGACAAATATACGTCGCAGAGTATTGATTTTTAGAAATTTAAAGTCATTTTCGAGCAAAATACATGTTTTAGTGGAATGTGAAGAGACTAAAAGTTTTCTTGCAAAACTGGCTCATTGGGACGACGGGGAGACTGAAGATAAATTGAAGCAACGGGTAGAATTCAGGTTAGCAGTGGATATCTTGTTTTTCTGCTCACCAACGTATTTCTCCTACTTTTTAAGGCTATTATTCTGCGTCCCTGCAAACTGCAAACATGTTATCTGTAACTTGATAGTATTCATGAGAACAAAAAGGCAAAAACAACCTAGTTGTGGATGTTCTATTTACTGTCTAAAGCCAATTTTTACTTGAATGCAGACTTTTTGATGGAAATCGTTATGTTTATAGTTGGAAGCATAAATTGCAAAATTAAAACGATCAGAATATTGCAGTCGTCGAGCAATATCGAAACTGATTCAAGTCTTTGATCATATCACACAAAGAAATGGAAAAATTGCAGAAATGATAGCATCATGTTCGACAGTAGACGAGACTCCAGATGATGGTGCTTTCTTTTTTTTTGGCTTTTCTAAATTTTTGTTCGGATTTCTCTTTTGCTTATTTTAATCGCCTCTCTTATTGAACATTGAAGAAAAAATAAAGTATTATGTTGTACTATTATTTGGAGGAAGTGCGTTTTTCGGGGATGGTAAAAAAGAATTTGTGTAAGGTGGTAGCAGTAAATTTATAGTCATAGTTTCAGTTAAATTTCACGTCTGTGTCTGTTTTTCCCTGATGTGAACTTTTCCCACAGGAGCCTCTACATCCGATGGAAGACCTACTGTAAATGCGATGTTGGCGAAGAGAAATGCAGAATTAAGCGAAGAAAACATGAAGTTGCAAAAAATGATTACGAAACTCCAGTCAGAAAACCACAGTCTTTCATCTAAGGTATGCATTCACATTACTGGTTGATCTTTTATTATCCAGTGGCGTTCAAAAAGCTCATGAGTAATATTTTCGATAAAAGTCTCGATAATATTCAGGTGTCAACTCAAGAAGATAAACTGACGATAATAGATACCCGCAAGCAAGAGATGAATAATAGTCTGGAAGAAATGAAGTATGAACTGGAAAAAGCGATGCGTCGCGAATGCAAACTTGATTTTCGACTTGCGGAAGTTCGATTATGATCATTTATTCCCCATAATAATTGCGTTTTTGAAGCTGTGAATATCTTGTTTGTTTTAGAATCATGAGCTTGTTTTTTAATGTATCTTGCTCAGTGTAACTTTTTAGGTGGGTTATAACTATAGTTATTGAACTTTTCAGCTGTTATTCCACTACTGGGTTCTATTAAACAGAAATTATTTGCAGTATGTGAAGAAAACACATGACTTGGAAATGAATCTGATGAAGGTATCAGCAACAAATGGTCCGAATAATGCGAGTAGTACGAAAGCAGATTCACCCGCAACTGCAAGTGTGAATAAATCAAAAGTAATTTATGCTGCCGCATTGTGAATTAAAATTTAGTCTCGAAGTAGTGATTCGAATTGACGAGTGAAATTTGAATTTAGTAGTGAGGGAGGCTGGGAACTTTTGATTAAATTCCTTCCAACGTTTAATCTTTCACCTGTTTTTTCAAAATCACTAATACATCGATATCACTTGTTTTTACAGTTGAAACTCATTGGTAATACAGCCATGCAATTACTGTTATGGACTATTGAATCATACGACGGGGACTTGCATTGTATATGATTCGTCACTGTTTTCTCTTCGTGAGAGATTTACACTTTTCATTCGTGTAAAGGGCTTCGTCATTTTCATTTTTTATTTCCAGCTGGAAGAATTAGAGCAGAATTTGGAGATTCAAACTGAATTGGCTGCTTCTCGCTTGCAGGAATTACAGGAAATGTTGGACAAGAACAAGAATCTGACTAAACAAGTTGAAAATTTGAAAATGAATGTAAGTTTTGTGGCACTTTTTTTGAAATTTCATTTATGAAGTGTTAAGTTAAAGATATGACTTGAAGGTCCTCTTTTTTTCAGTTGAAAAACATTCCAACAGAAATCATTAGGACATCCATTGAATATACTACATTGCAGTCACAATTTTCTTCGCTGTTTACAGAAGCGAATCAGATGAGGTAAGTTGTACAATATGGTCATAGTTATTTTCTACCTCTCTAAGATTTAATGTTGAAACTTGATGCTTCGAGTTCTTGTCTAGGATTGGCATGAATCGGGACTGAACATTGAATAAATAATGCTGTTCAATGTTACATATGTCACACATGCAATAAATTTAAAATAGTGGAATTATTAAGTTGTAATTTTAAATAGTTTATTTTAAGACAACAAATTGAAACAGCGAAGTCGCAGCTAGCTGCCTTACGGAGCGCTCATGCTAAGCAGATCGAAGTTATGGAGGTTTGTCAAGTCTTTAACCTGGAACAGCGCTTTAGCAAACAGTATTTAAAATTGTAAGAAATTGCTCAAGATTTGCTTTCAGAGTGAAGAATGTCAGGCTCGTGAACAAATGCAGGACACAATGAATAGGCATGAGGAGGAGTTATATCAGGTACGAAGGGAGTATGAAATGTTGCGTCTGGAATTCGAACAGAATTTGTCAGCTAATGAGCAGTCAGGTATTCTTAAGAGAGATATTTAACATTTCGCCATTTTATAAGCTGCTCTCGGTATCTGAACATTGAACAGAGTGATTCGTATTTCAGGCCCTTTAAATAAAGAAATTCGCTTGATGCTTGCATCAGCAAAAGCTGAAAATCAACAATTAAAACAGGAAGCAAATCGCTTCAAGAGGAAATGGAAAGAAGCTGTTTCTTCATTAGCGAAAGTGAGTTCTAATTCATCAGGAGCAAATTATTAGGGCAGACGTAATAGTTTTTGAAACTATACAAATATTATTAATTCGAACTTTTTGCAAATTATTAGGGCAGACGTAATAGTTTTTGAAAGTATACAAATATTATTAATTCGAACTTTTTTCTTTTTTTCAGTGCAATAAGGAATTGGAGAGCGAAAGGCGTTATCGTGAAAGATGTCTGCTGATTGAAATTGAAGAGGATAACGATACACTAGCATCACCAGATCAGGAGAAAAATCTAGCAGACTCTTCGGAATCAATATTACATGATGGTGGAAGCTGTGAATATAACAATGATGTCGATGGTGAGACCGATGTTGGAGCACATCCGAATAGAGTGATACAGTTAGTTTAATATAGCACGAAATTTCCATTTGATTTTACATTTATTGTTGCTGAAGAGGCGATTTATAAGGATAATGTATTCATATCAATTTCTATGGAGGAAAAAATTAATTTCACTGACAGTATGTTTCAAAGGTCTTTTATGTATCAATTTCAGGAAATTGAGGAAGAAAATTGCAGATTTGCAGTTGAAAATAGATGCATTGAATGCGCTAACAGCTGAACAAAGAGATCGAGCAGAGGTAGCTTTTTTTGAAGAAGGGAAGGAAAAAAAAGGATTTGTCGGCGCTAGTTGGTGAAACTGATTCCTGAGACACAGTCAATACTTGGGATTTATTATTGTGCTCAGTTGCACGCATGTTAAGTTCTGAGGATTTCCTTTCTTTTGACTTTTTTTCTGACATCTGATTTTGATAAAGACCTGCCCGTATTGCTTTTACATCTTATCACGCTTCATAAAAACTTTATGTTTTCCAGTTGTTGGCACGGGAAAGAAGGCTGAAACTTGAAAACGATAAGTTGCAATCACATATTAAAAAACTTGTTGGTGCCGATCACAGAGAAAAAATGAAATATTATTCGGACGAAGCACAGAGAAAGATCAGGTTGGACTTTCATATTATAGACTGAAAGTTGTGTCCAGTCGTTAGAGTGGCAGTAATATTTCGATTTCAATTACATTTTCTTTCTGTAATTGATTGAGGTTTAGGTTTTTAGTTTATCATTTCTTATAGAAGTCTGGAAGAAACGGCAGATCGTCTTCGTAAGGAGGCACATTCGGCGAGGCAAGAAGAAGAGGGTCTTATGAACGATGTTGAAACCACGGGTCAGGCATTTGAAGAGATGCAAGAGCAGAATACTAGATTGTTGCAACAGCTTAGAGAAAAAGTACGTTTTTGTTAAGGATTCTGGTGTTTCATGTTGTTTTATGGTGATAAGAAAGAAAATACAAAAGCTAATGACTGTTTTATTATATCCTGTTCTTTTTCTGTAGGATGATGCAAATCTAAAACTAATGGCTGAGCGGATACGTGCCAATCAGTATCAAAAGAAGATGAGCGAAGAAAGGGAGCGGACGGAAGAACGCATCAGTAGTTTGCAGAATCAGATTGAAGCTCAGCAGCTAATGATATCAAAATTGGAAGAGACAGAAAAGCTTTTAAGGCAGAAAAATTCTCATTTAGAGCATCAGTTAAGGTTGGATGACTATTAAAGTTCACTTTTTCATCATACTTAGATTTGCAATGCATCAATTTTCATCTGCTTCATGAAGTTGATGTAAATAGAAGGTCCTAGATGCCGTGAAATGTATTCTGTCGTTATGCTTTAAATGAACATGAAGTGGCTTAATTTGTAAATCGGGTTACGGTTTGACAGCTGGGTCATTTCTGGTGGCAAATTGTTCTGCAAATGATGCACATATACATTTTGTTGAAATTTTTATCATAGTTTCAAAGATTGAGAGAAACAATTTAGTTCATATACTTCTGAACTTTTATCAGTTATGGTTAATTTAGATTAATTGAACAAGCGAATGATATGCATAAACGAAAAGCAATCGAATGTTCACAGACATCGGCCGATTATAAGGCTCAGCTGGAAAAATGCAACAGTCAGCTCAATGATGCACAGCAGGTTTTTTATTTATTTATCTTTTTTTTTTTTGAATTTGTTTTTATTTTTTTCGGTCACTTAAAAATGAACCTTGATTTGATAGCAGCTTCTTTACTACATGGATTACATGGCTCGTTTAGAAATAAAATCAACTGTTTTTGCAGGCCGTAACAACAAAAACTTCACAACAGGAGGTTGATTCGTTCAAGATAAAGCGTTTGGAAGAAGAAAAAAGTATCTTGAGAAAGAAATTAGAACGAACAAAAAAGATGGAAAAAATGGAAAATTGGGATGAAGTGTTGAATGAAGAAATTAGAGAACTCAAGGTTTGGTTCATTTTATTTTTGAAACTTCTAGTGCTGTGTTTGATCTGAGAATGTTTCACCAAAGAAAAAAAACTTCAGCTCTGGTATGGAATTCTTTTTCATGACTTAATATAAAATAAAAATTATTTTGCAATTCCGTAAGGAGATTGATTGTGATTATTTCTAGTCAATTTCACTTTTGTGATTTCGACTTATCCGTGAAATATTTTACGATGTTTTAATGCGGATACTGATTTTAAACAGTTGACGAAAAATAATATTTAAAAAAAAATATTTTCTGGGCATCATAACTTCCTGATATAGGTTCATAGAAATGTTTTTGTGGGGACTGCTACCTGTATGAAGTCAAACAATGAGTATATTTTGCCTCTTATCCTGTTTCGATTGCTCCACTCTCTGATTTAAATTAATCCACATCTTCATATCATTCATTAATCCAAAACCAAGTATTATCGTTCCAGATAAAGATCAGTCGTTGCGTGAACTTTTTTTTTTCAATTCTTTTTTTTTCTT
>PQVD01000992.1:36142-56318 GCA_003012265.1 Setaria equina
TAAGTAATGGGAAGATCATTTATATATAGGTAGAAATTTAGACCTTTAGAAAGCATGGTCAAAAATCAAAAAGTGGAACGCAAGAAAAGACCACCAGAACATAAAAAATCTCTGTATAGCTCTTGGAAGAAATTCAAAGCACAATTTTATTTCTGAAACTGATCAAAAATTGATGGCAGAATACTATTAATTTTGCAACAGAACATAAACGAGTACCTCACAGAAACACAATATCGTTATCGGCAGAAGAGCTGATTTTTATTTTAACTTATTCCAATAAAACGGTATTTTAAATCTAAACCCCTCTGCTACTGCATTAGTTGGAATAATTTTTCCATGTGACGAAAGTCCTTTACATATTAATAAGATTAAGATCCTGAAAGCGAAAAGCACCCATCAAAAAATAATTCACAAGGATCACAAATGTAACAAATAATAATTGCGCTGCTTAACAATAGGAAACATTTGAGTTATATAATCAGCATGGATAAGAATAACAACTCATACTTTATGTTCAATCACTAACTTGACTCCGTCATATTCGAATACATTATTTCATTATTAATTTTTCTCCCATTTTTAATAATTTAAATTAATCAAACCTCAGCAGCCTTTCAACACAATTGACTATTTCTGGTTTTAGTCTCAGAATGTAATTATATATAGTAATTTATGGTAATAAATTATCTGCTTTTAAAAGTAATAGCAAAATGTAGTTACAGCGAATATCTTTTATTTTCATGAGGTTTTCGCTATTCTTATCAGCTCCCTCGGACGTTTCAGAAAATACAATAAGTAAGAAAAACGATGCATAATATAAAGTCAACCTGATGTTTTACCATTTCCTAATTCTCAGTTGCTAGAATCTTTTGACAAGAGAGGATCAGAAAGCCTTCAAAAGAAAAATTACATGCAGTGATGCTGAAAAGTTACCTACAAAATGATGTTCATTTACAAGACAGCAGTTTCGATGAAATGAAGAGATTCCCAGTTTCTTTAATAATTGCCGTAAGTTTGCTCAGATACAAACACATCATTCGGTCATGTAAAAGCTGAAATTAAAACTTTGACAAGGAAATAACAGCATAAACTTAAAATGAAGAAAGAGATTTGTAAATTCAAGTCAAAAATTTTTTGCAACCAGTTCAAAAGAAAGGATTCTCGAACTTTAAACAAATCGTACAGCAATCTTAACTTCCTTAATGTTTTCAAAAGACACAATTTTCAACTGCTGTTTTTGAACTGAATTTTTTGAACCGTCACTTCTATTCACAATATTCATTCAATCCTGAACACTAATGATTTTATTATTCCTGTTATTTGCTAGATTTTGTAAGCCCCTCGAAGTACCTGCTTTTTAGCGAAATACCTGCGGTAACTGTTCTCTTATCGTAAAAGGATTCACTTCCCTCATTGCTAAATGTTTAGAATTTCCGATATATATTTCATAATTTTAATAAAATTTCACCTAAAACCTCAAAACTCGGCATTATATATATCTTAATATTGTTGGATTAATAGTCTAACTCATAATAAAAAAATACGTTCAAAGGAAAGAACTTACAGCGTGAATTCTGGATAGTTGACGCTGATGAAGGTTGATTGATAGTATCATTAATGTTAATGTTTACAGCTGTGCGTGATACTTGAACGGCAGATGGATTTGCGCTGTTCATAACTGACAAGAGCGGACATGTGGTTGGCATTCTCGTCACTTTAACAGGACTATTTCTGGAAGTTGGGAAAATCTAGACTATGAAGAGCACCAAAAAATTCCTTGATTCCTGCTTATGAACATGATGCTCCTAAATCCGTGTTCTATTAAACATACAAAATCCAACACAACAGACAAGTCAGTGATAAAATGTAAATTCAGAAATTAAGGAAATGAGAAAGCAGACGTACAGCGGTTGTGCAGCTAATGGAGAGATCCGCAATGAAACAGAGGGCACTTCGAGTGAGTTTGCTGATGTCCCTTCTTTATCTTCGTATAAAACTGACTTTGCCACTGTGTATGATACGTGACTAAAAAACTAACAGTCCAAATTATATTAAAAGAAATGATGAACAGTGAGATTTTCTAGATAATTTAGTAATGAAATATACAAATCAAGGTCAAACGGCTAACCATATTTGATGCCATCTTTGATGTAAGCTATTAATATTTCCTGCATATCACCTGACTCAGTTAATTATCATCATTTTCTCCTATTTGGTTCTAGTTAGTTTATTCTTTATAATAACCTTTGCAAATCATCTTCATCAAGATTTTCATCGACAGCAGTGCTCTCAGTGCAATGCAGATAATCCAAACGCCTAAAATAGATAAAATTGTGCCAGAAATTAAGAAAAATATATAAACCTTATTAAACTCACTATCTTCTACCTCATTTCATTGACGTATAACGCTAATCACAAAAGACAAACGTCTGTGGTGTGTTTGATAAAATTTATGGAAGGACAGAAAATTAGTTCTTTATTATAGTTAAAGTCTTCAAATATAAACTTCAATTCCACTTTCTTTTCTCAATTTCCTCAAGCATTAGTAAGCGATATGTCGCATTATTTCATAAGAGACTTATAACAACATTTCTTACCTCTGAAGAACCAAATGTTCACCATTCAAATCATTACTTGTCGATGGATAACTACTTTGAACGCGAGGATCATACTTCGCCTGAAGGGGAAATTGGAAAAAGAACTACTTGGAAAACTGGTGTTTTCCTGTATTTTATCTGCTGTCTTTAGTGACAAAAATTCTAGTAAATAAATGGCTTATCAACTCTCGTAAACAATTACAAAAATTAAAAAATTCATTGTCTTCATTAACGTAAGATAAAGCATTGCCCTTTAGAATGTGTTGTTTTTATCAAACTATCCAGAAAGATAGGGAATACTACATATTAGAGAAGTGTAAGAAATTAAGTTAACCGACATACGGAATCTCGCATCTGATGTAACTTCAGACGTTCCATCGGCACTTTACATTGTATCGAACACACTTCATCATTTAAATAGTTACTGAAAATAGATTTTTTTCTATTTAAAAATCAAAAGAGTACTCTTTGGTTGCTAATGCTAACGTGACTTAAAATGATGTATTTTTCCTATACCAATCGGTAAAAATGTCAAGTCACAATCTTTCAAAATCGGGAAAATTGCGACCTCTGTTAAATAGTACTTATGAAAATGTAGAAAAGGACAGTACCTTGTTGAAATATATCCAACTGTAGTTGGAGCTACCTGCAAAGGTAATGCAAGCATTGGAAAAGTTGATGCCATAGCAGCAGGTGGGACAATAGATCCAGGAGCTGCTGCTGCAATTTGCATCACTGCAGCTAATGGCACTAGTGGCAAAGAAAAAGAATTATTAGCCGATGATATCATCAAAGGCATCAATGGAAATGGTGGTGCTGAAGATTGTGTTGGAGACACCAAATGTTGAAGTAGATTAACTAAAAGAAATGAATATATGCGAATAATAAATATATCAACTTTGAAAAACATTTGAAAGAAAAAGAACTGATCAGCGAGGTAGCCGAGAAACATCGTTAATCTATGGAACAAAATGAAATTGTGGACAGAAAGCGGATTTAGTCAATAATAATGCATAAAATTGACAGATTAACCAGATTCCTCTTTTGTTTCGATAAAACCATCATTTCCAAAAGCTGGTAATGGGACAACTGACGAAGCACGGGTCAGCAATGATGAAGGCCTTGCCGGCTGCGGCTCTGAGAACTTTAATGGATTTGATTTGGCCAAAAAACGAAGACGCTGTGTTTGTGTTTGCGTCAGGGAAGTATGAAATCCATTTTCCATTAGTGCATATGAACATTGAAAACCAGCAGGACAAACACGGTCGGCCACCACGTCTCTCAAATTTCAAAAATTCTTAAAAACTAATCTCATTAGTTGTTGAAATATCTAATTTCATTTGAAGCAATTTAAGTATCAGTTAATTTACCGACAAAAACGTGTTTTACATTTACGGTCCTTTTGACGACATACATTAGGGCGTATATATCTGGCAGCAGAAACGAATTTGCCTATGCTCCTGAAAGTTTTATTTCAAAAGAATGGACTAAGACAAACTTATTTGATTTGAGGAAAGATCAAAAAGAATATTTTTGTAATTCAAGGAATAAGGGCTGCTTAAATCTTTGATTTCTCCAAATGTTAATAAAAAAAGTCGTCCAATGAAAAAAATTAAAGACCACCTTGTCCGCATGAATTTCACATACGTTTTTATTATAAATAATAGAGAATCGAATAAATCTACTGCCAATGTCCAATCAGGCAATTCTGAAATAAAATTATGAGATTTACTTAGAAATTTTAATATTAAAGTGATGTCTAGGATTACATCACATATTACGAAATTTGATGTTAAAGCGATGCCGGTCGTGTTATCTTCTGTTACTGTGTATGAGCTGAATTAAACTTATGAAGAAAAAACTTGCTTCCTTAAATAAGTGTTCTCTTGTCAACTAATATGTGATCTCATAAAATAAAGTGCTGCTAAACATAAAATGGTCTATCAGTCTTGTAGTGTGATTGATGACCAAACTACAACGTGGGTTAAAAAGAGAAAAAAGCCACACTTATTATGTCGTTAACATACGATAAAATCATTTATTTTCTTGATTTCCGAAATTTACCGCGCAAGTAATCAAAATTCGCGAAACGCTCGAAATGTTCGAAGGTTGGAGCAAGCATTTCTCGCTCAGAGCTTCGCTCTATTGCAGCTTTCAAGTCACTAATTTGTTGTTCGAAGTCTTGAGTGGACTGGAGCTTAAAACAAAGGAATTAGTCAATTCAAACATAAAACACATTTAACTGAACCCTAATATTTCTTACTAGAGAAGGTACTGTTTATCGCCGCTCGCAAGAGGCAGATCAATTGTTAATTAACAACTTCTTACAAAAAATACTCAATAAAACTAAACGCACGGAAGCAGAAACCTTCCAAGAAGTAATCGCGAGCTGTTTATTTTGTCAACAAAAAATCCAGGAAATTCTCCTCTATAAAAGATTACAGCTGCCTAAACAAAATCACTTACTTTATCAATAATGCTCTGCATATGAGATCTGTGATGCTGATCACCATACAATAAAGCTGACCATTGATCTGGCGATATTCGTAAACCTTGTTCGAAAGCCACTTGTACTATTTGCGCATCATGCTCACGGCGTAATGAGTCGTAATCACGAAATTGGGTTTTCAGCTGCATTAGTGATGATTCACCCTCACGTTTTAATACCTATGAAAGATGATTCCTTCCAGTGTGGCTAATTTTAACAGTAAAATAAAATTGAAATGTCCAAATAAACATGCAAAATAAATAAAGGAAAAAAACTGGCTGGTTTGAATACCTTACATTAAAACAACTGGCGCGGTAAAGCAACTGTACAACATGTCCAACACATGTTTTCGAAACTTGAGGGTAATCCTCACGTAATGTTTCGACAATATATAACACCAGTGTTTTACGAGACATTAATGCACCTTCCGAAAGTATTAACAAGACCAGTTTCAGAACCTCTTCTTGCATTGCTTGAAACGAATAAAATCTTGTGGTGAATTATGATATTAATTCTATTCTATCTAAAAAAAAATGTTCGAAATGATTACTTTGAAGAAATCTTAGATATTTGATTTAAAAAATAAATCACCTGGACCTAAGAACTGGCATCCTCTGGAACGAATAGCAGACCAAAGATTTGCTGATATATTAGAATTATCCTGATGATAAACAATTAATTCCGAAAGAGCACGCTCTGCCAAAGCACGCGCTGTTCTTAAAGCCCGCTGTAAACCCTTATATTCCATTAACTGATAACAAAGCAGAGATATTAATTTGCGCTGCATAGGCCTACTTAGTTCATCGCTCCAAACACTTCCTCCTACAAAGAGGACAAAATGAGCGGGAACGGAACGCTTCAATTATTTGAAGAAATACTTGTAAAATTAGGAACATTAAATTCTCCTTGGAGGAAATAAAAGAAGAAAACTACTACTCTTCGTAAAAAGGAAAAGTTTGCTTTAAACCTGGAGCAAGATTTTAAGGGAAAGAAAAATTACTTCATAGGTTTTTTTTGCAGAAGTTTCTGAAATAAAATGATAGATTAAGAAAATGTTGTTACCAAAGAGACACTCGGCGGGATGCAGATAAGAGGCTAGTTTGACAAGAGTAGACTCAATATGTCGATATTCTTCGGGGAGTTCTTGATGAATCCCTAATCCATTATCGACAAATTCTGAGAGAACTGAGAGTAGTGCAAGATTTGGGGGTAATTTTTCGAAAGGAAGAGAGATTACTACCTGAAAAATAAAAGGTTTATCTATAAATATTGATTAAATGAAGATTTGCAGGATATATAAAACAAATTTTAGTAATACATAGTGCTTGATTGTTTATTTAGCAGTTGCCTATCACTTATAAAGGATTCATAAAAAAGAGGCTTTGAAAGAGATGTTTATGACTAGAACTATCACCTTGAACTTTTCCTCCTATTTATTCACTCACTGAAGCTTATTGGTTTTAAATTTATTTAAAGAGAATTTCACAACATACCTGGTCTAAAGGACAGCTACTGGAATGAAGTTTTTTGAGGCAATTATGGCATATTGTATGACCGCAAGCAAGATTTATTGGCAGCTTTTTGGAGCCAAAAAGCTAAAATATAGTTAATGGAACCGGATTTCAGAGCTGGTTTAATTAGAACCTTACATTTCCTAATATTTCAAGTTGCAAAACTAATCAAAATTAAGGCAGAACACCGCAAAGTAGACCCTTGAAGTTTTTCAAAGGTTCAAGTAATACGACGAACCAATAAACCACACTTTGCAAGAATCTCTTAATTCTGGAAACCGGTAGTGTGATCCTTATGAAATGTGTGGAAGTCTCGTAAGTGAAAATAAATTCATTTCTTTCTAAAATTTAAGAACAGGATTAAAATGGAAAAATAGGACAGAAAATTTACTTCTGAACAGACGCGGCAGCAAAGTACATCCGACCAAGACGCGCTTTGTCCTGCGGGCGCCATTCAACGTTCGGTTAGCAACCTGCTTAAAATACAGCTATATCAAGACAGTTTCAGTTGGAATGGTGGACAACCATTGAACTGAAATTTTTGGAAAGTGCTTTAAATCTTGAATAATCGATAACGAAGCATTCAGAGTCAGAGTTGCTAAGAATTCATGAATGTGCAGTGTTCAGTAACCGTAGCATCGTCTTTGCGTCCTCATTATTTCGAAGTGATCGATTAGCGTTGAACAACGAATATATAGCAGATGTTATTCAACAGTACGCAAAACCTGCCCCTCTAAGATAACAACTGCACGTTTACAGTCCTCATAGAACGTCATCTTGGATATATTTCGAGAACCTTTCGGAATGTTCCTTTTGTCCGATTGACCTTTTTTTCCAACTTTCTCTGTCCTTCGCAATTTTCTTTTTTTTTTTTTTCTGCAAACCTGTAAATATCAGGTTTAGAATTCACTCTGTAGTTATAAATTCAAATAAGCATTAACTTTCATTCCTGGTTATAAACTAACCCTAGAATAAGCGTCATTCCCATCTCCCATTATTGATTAGAAAACTACCTGTCCCGAGCCAACAGCTAACAAAAACGCCACCAATATTATCAAATTGTATTAATGCCATCAGTGTTACTGAAGGACTCGTTTACAAGAATCCTTTTTACATTTTAGGAAAGCATTTGGTGGCTAAAAATACTAATAGGAGACTCGAACTGATCGAATTTTATTATAGTGTGTTCATCATTCTAACTTCATTATCCCAGTTTAAATGGTGTAAGGTTCCTAAGTCGATCAACGTTTAATAAACTACTTCAGAGTTACCTGGAAATAACTTCAAATAACTCTGACAAATTGTTCCAAAATGTCCTTAGTAGAACAAGAAAAGAGAGGAAACTTCAGCATGTTTCCCAGTTAATCCAGCCGATAAATCGTATGTTTCGCCCAACGAATTACGGGGAAAATTTTTATTCTAATTATGCAAATCAAATCATTTTATGACAAACTAAAAAACGGAACATCATCTTGGCAAATGACCTCAAAATGTTATTGACGTCAAAAAAAATTCTTCAGAATTCTACAGCGAGCATGGATAGCGATAGAAAATGTAGGTATAGATTGTACATTATACCACCAACTCAACGAAAATACAAGATACAAAAAAAAGAAAAAAGTCACTGGGAAATAGAACGAATAGCAACTACTAAACTTTATATATAAACTATGGATTAATTTTGAAAAAAAAAGTGATAAAGCTATCAACTCCCTCATCAGCGCTATCAACTCTCTCATTAGCGCAAATGAATAGCACAATCGTCGTAAAAACACCACTACTTTTAACTAGCAATCAGAAACTGCTACAGAAAACAGTACATATCAGCTTCTAAAACACCAGATCTTCATAGTTTTTTTCTTCCAGCTTACCTCGCATATAAAACTATTATTTATTGAGGTAAAGGTGGATCATAATGCTGACATAATGTAATCGTCCAGATTTAGCATTCCAGTTTCACAAAACGGTAACTTCGTAATTTGCGTAGCAGGCGAATTCGTTAGCAAGATTCTGTTTATGGGAAGGCTGGAATTTGCATTTGTATGCATGAAATAATTTTTCGACCTGAAAGTTGCAAAGTTATCTAAAAAAAAGTATACAAAAATAAAAGTGAAAGGTAAGAAATAAATCCATATGAAAAGGAAAAGTAATTGTTAGTGTGAAATTTCACGCAGCAAATAAAACAGATAAAACATTCTTCATCAAATGTCTGCTTTTATAGTCGAAAGAAGATATTTGGTTTCTGCTAATCGTAGGAATTTAGAAAATCTTTTGAATGCTTGAAATTTGATTACTTCGAAACATAAGTGAACTCAACATAGAGTTCAACATAGACTTACAAGTTCTGCCATTCTTAATCCCGTACAAATCAATAATTTTGTTGTAGCTCCCCTCGACAACAGTTGTATCGTCTGTGCTACTTTGATAAGGCATTCATCGGACAAAAATGGAGGGTCAGCAACAATCAAATCAAATGAATTATGGTACAGTTCGGGTACCTCTACAGGCTTCCGGTAATCATATGGAACAAATTCGTTGGGAAATCTGGTTTTAAATCGATGATCATATTCAAAGAGTGTTACAACAATATGTCCACAGGCTACGCGCTGAAAAAATATAATGATCTAAACCTTCAGTTTTCTGGAAAGAATAAATAAATACATCATTAAATTAACATCAGTAAATCATAACTCACATCATTCTTCAGAAGATAATCGAGAAGTGTGGGGCATGATATGCAAGCAATTCTTCCATATTTGGCAACACTCGTTATGCATTCCTCAGCAAGTTTTAAAGCAGTGGCTTCCGAGTACCAGAATTGACTCAGCTAAATAAATGGAAAAATATGAAAAATATGTATAATATGTATATACTGAAAAATACGCATATGTCTCAAAAATAAGGTCATCTGAATCTGATGAAACCCAGAATCACGACATATGATTCCCTAAAACCTAACTCGACTTTCTGCTAGTAATGAAACTACATGAATCAGTAAATGACGAACTTGCCAATCTTCCTTAACAATTGTGCTATCCATGTTACTTACATCAGCATAAAATTCTATTAATGCGTGCATTGTCTCCGCGGATAACTGTGGTATGTCATCGTCATCTTTATCATCGAATCGACAGTCAATCGATCTATTCTGTAATGTAGCACTTTAACAAGAAAGATCGAAAAACCTAGTTTTGTTCACTTCCATCATTTCTATTTCCAAATTTATGCTATGACCGTTTGCTTTTGAAATATTCATGAGAATATGAGGTTGATAAAGGCTATCATTGGTCTGGAAGCAAAAAATGACGGAATAGTTGACAAGCAGCTTGGAGGGGATGTGATTTTGGCCGACTAAGCTTAATAACAGCGAAAAAAAGGAACTTAACAAACTTGAAAAGAGACATATCTTTAATAAATCTTCAAGCTGATTATTACAGTGCCGAGTAAGACTCCTTACGAAAAATTCTGCAGTAGGAAAAAATTTAAACACACAAATTTATGAATAGTAACTCGAATTAAATACCCCAATTTAAATGTAACTTTCCAACGAAAACCTGTATCATCTCTCTGAAAACTTCCAGTTCTTCTTCCGTCTGTTAGATTCCAGGAATTTGACACTATGCAGAAGAAAACCGGTATAATCAAATTCAAAGACTGAATCCAGTTAGTTCCAGTGACCTTTGCCAGAGATCGTGAAAAAAAATTTGTGCTGAAGACATAATTTAAGACATCTCTTTTAAGCAAAGTCCAATCATTCTTCTCATCTTGAAAAAAAATGGATTCAAAATATATTAATGGGAACTACAAGTCCAAATTAAAGGTCCCTTTGAAAAACAATTTTGAAGGAAACCTCTTTAAATCGATTAGGAGAAATAATGGAATATAACTTCCTTATTATTTGTGAAAATTAAAATCAACCACACGAAGTTTCATCATCATTTATTTATTTTACATTTTACAATGATTATAGAAGATGTCAAAAATGAGGAATGCCCAGCTTATTTTGAACCAATCGCAAGAGTTCAGAAGTATTTTTCATAAAAAATACATATTTTGAATCGGAAACCTACGCAGCTTCTTATGTTCTAGCAGTAAACAAACTGCCAAAAAATAAACTTGTTGGTATTACAAGAAATTTGAAACATCAAAAGATATCAGATCAGATTTTCTCGACTGCTCTCAAGCATTTTTAGCGTGACGGTGTAGGATCGGCGGGTGCATCGTCGCTAGCAGTACTTATTTGCTGAGTACTTCGATATTTCGTTAACTGCAAAAATACATTACAAACAGAAAAATACTTATAAATTTATGAAACAACTGAGAAAAAAAGTAATGAATTTCTGCCTATAAGTATTTTATAAGTATGAAGACGTTAACAACCGTTTTTGTTTCTATACAGTGTGCCTTGAATTCTCATCACTATCAAGATTTACTGTTCCGTACACAAAAGAACTCATTAGTAGGAAAGCTAAGTATGTCAATAAGTTCTTGTTCCTACTTCAGAAAAAAAGAAAAAGCCAGCCCACCAGGTCGATAATACATGCAAGAAACATGGTCTTACAAAGATCTCGTGCATAATTCTGATTTCACTCAGCAAATATATATTTCGTTTCATTTAGAACGACAAGAAAAACAAATCTTAATGTTCCGATTATCAATTCCGAGATGTATCGTGTATTATATACAGATCGGGAAGCTCCTTTCTGCTAGTGAAAGTCAACAGATATGACAATTATGACAGTTACTACTTGGGAGAGTAGATTTGAAACTAACCACGACTTATGCTTAACATATTTATTAATTTAGAGAACCTCTAAACTGCTTACAATTTTGCGAACATGTTCTTTTGCTGAAGCGACGGCTGTATCGCTGATGTCGCCAATAGGTTCAATGGAATCAGCAGTATACGGTGGTTGGACCAAAACACGATTGAGTACTTTGATGTTGTTGCCTGACCACTCTACTCTGTGTTCTAATCTGTAATTATATACAAATCCAAAAAAAAGAGATTGATCTTCCATATCTGATTTAATTATAGACATAGTTACAAGAAAGAGATAGGAAAAAAGAACTTTTCATACACTAAAAAATTAACCAAAAATACATCAGCGATTAAAAAGCATACGTTTTCCTCAAATGAATGAAAGCTCGTTGTCCCTCAATGGATATCTCAGTTTGCATTATGGATGCTTTCTTTCGGGCTATTGCCCGGTTCATCCGTTCCTGAACTTGTTTTGTAGATATCTGTAAATTCGGCCACGGCAACGACTGTTCACTTCCTTTATCTTTCAAACATGTCACCTAAAATGAAAAATAAGCTCCTTTACTCAGCATTACTTGCAATATCCATTTAAATGATTTAAACAAACCATAATAGTACATGAAGAGTAAACAGAATTTTACAACCTACTCTTCAGCAAACATCAAGTGAGAAGTAAATTTAATCCTATTAAATCCTAAATCAAACATAAATGAAAAACCAAAATGATTAACCTGTGCAACAAGTGCCAGATTGATAATACGTACCAGTGGTACTCCAGCTGGTCCTGAAGTATCCCCTGAAACAATATGAAGATAAAAATTTAGGTTTTAATGATAACTAATTACTAACTAATGACAAGGTCAAGTAAAGCGATCTACGTATCAGTTGACCTTCGACATTTGTAGTGGTAATTCTTACCTAAAGGAAGAATCTAATTTATGTACAACTGGAAATTTCATGGCAACTGCCATTTGATTAGAAAGACTCCTCGGTACCTTCCATCCTTGTTGGTGAAGTTAGGAGATAATTAAGACACCGACCCTTTCTAAACTAGTCAAGTATGTGCGAATTGAAGGAAGGTACAGACTTAGAACAAGAAGTCGGGTTGGTTGGTCCGAGCAAATCACTTGGCCAACGGTTGTAGAGTTCAGGACGTTTCGACACTCCAGCACACTGCCCACAGGGAACAGGACGTTGTTGTCCAGCACTTTACTCGAGGCTCCTTCTCCCGCAGGTCCATGTGCGCTGGATAGTTGATGAGTTGCACTACCACAGTCAGCGCCACCTTCACTCATAGATTGAGGAGCTGTTGTCGTTGTCGTCGATGCCACCAGTGCTGCCGCTGTTGTTGTTGCCGACCGAGTGTTGAACACTGTCATCGGTTTCTGCACCTTCCACTTAACTTTCCTACAGAATCGCTCCTCTCCCTTCAAATCGTACAACCAGGAAACGGACGAGTCAAAATCTGAAGTACAAAAGAATCACTCATAGAAGTAATGCTTATGGATTAGTCGACGTAAATTAAGCTTATTAGCTTACAAATAAGTAAGGAATCATATCCTGTTTGCTACTGGTATCAACATCCCTTCTTTCTGATCAATTAGTAAGATCCTGACCCTTGACCTTCTTCCATCTGTCTTAGCAACTCACTACTATCTTTTTAGTTAGCTTGCTCTACTGACCTATATCGAATGGATGAAATATTCCAGATAACGAACTATTTCTAGGAGCAGGAGAGTTCCAGCAACGGGCAGAAACCACCTCCGTTTTTCCATTCCTTGGTCTTCTCCACCTCATGTCCATAACCTCCCTAACTGCCACACTTTTCAGATCGATATTGAATAAATGTATCAAGCACGGGCCGACCGCAAAATGACGAGCGGCCCGGTGGAAAGTTCATGAAAAATTGAGAGAAGGGACACCTATGTTAGGTGTTGTTTTGTGTGTGTAATATATGTACATCTCTTTTTATCCATATCAGTATGCTGCCGACCTTTGACTTCTTCACCCTTTCTATCTGCTTTGCAAGTATATGTCAACATCCTTTTAGTTGAGATACAGTAGGTGGAAGATGCAATTTAGTAAGGTCAGTATGGATGACCTCAAGGTGTGTATAGATATGACTTGAGCAAGAGGCATGTTTTGGGTTCATGCAAGGAGACATCTATCAGACAAGTCTCCTTCTATGAACCCAAAACAATAAATGATCACAGCGTACCATGACTGAAGTGATAAACGATTAGTCCCATTGATAGGCTTGTACCTCGTTAAGCTATACTAATTGAAAACATACAGCTGTCGTGTAGTTTCGAGGAATTCGTATAACAAAATGTAGATTTCTTTCAACAGGTGAACATAATTTAGTTGAGGAAAATGAAGCAAAAGCATTTCTGTTTGCAAGTTTTAGAGTCTCCAGCGTAATTCAAGATAATTTTGACCCCAGCTTTATTCTAGTACTCTAGCTGGTTCAAAAAAGACGTGTCTTTCTTCTTCTCAAGCTTTTAAAATTCTTAATCACTGTTTAGTATTTCTCTGAGTTCAATGAGCACCGACCAAGTAATGGAATCGTCGATGAGTAGTGCTACATCGATGGCATTTCGAAACTGGCAGATGGCAAATAATGTCGAGTCATTAGAAACAATATATCAGTACGATTCTGCTGAACAGCAAGCTATACGAGCTGTGAAACCATGGGAAAAAGATCCACATTACTTTAAGGCACTTTCTTTAACAACTTGCAAGAAGTATATTTATTAGGTATGGATCTTCACCTGATTCCTCAGCTTTGCAGAGGTACATGAAGTTTGATTTTCAAAAGTATTAAGAGGTAAAAACATTATATTCAACTCTATAGTGTCTATTCTTTATTTCAGGAAATCAAAATTGCTGCGTTGGCTTTGCTAAAAATGGTAATGCATGCAAGGAGTGGTGGTAATTTGGAAGTGATGGGGTTAGTGCAAGGTAAAGTTGATGCCAACACACTGGTCGTGGTAGACAGCTTTGCTCTACCTGTAGAAGGCACTGAAACACGTGTGAACGCGCAAGCTCAGGCGTACGAGTACATGACAACGTATACAGATAGCTCAGAAGCTGTAGGAAGGCTCCATAAGGTTTCTGCTGCTGGATTTTCTTGTATTATTTAAAACAGAAGATGCTATTTCTACAGTTTTCGTTGATATAACATTTGGATCTTTATATGTACCTCTCACAACCATGATGTTTTGCAGCCTACGCACCTCTGGGAATTTCTACTTTTCCTTGTCCATTTAAGGTTGTAGGGTGGTACCACAGTCATCCAGGATATGGATGCTGGTTAAGTGGAATTGATGTATCAACTCAGGCTCTAAATCAACAGTTTCAGGAGCCGTTTGTGGCTATTGTCGTAAGTTTTGGCTATTCTTTATATTATTATTTAACTTTTAAATTTTTTATTTATGCACCAAAAACATCATTGGAAAAAAATGTTTATTCCAGCTCTAACGTGCTATAGGTTGATCCCATTCGAACGATGTCAGCTGGGAAAGTAGAACTTGGCGCTTTTCGAACTTATCCAAAAGGTTATAAGCCTCCTGATGAGGTTCCATCAGAGTATCAATCGATTCCTCTAAATAAAATTGAGGACTTCGGTGTTCATTGCAAACAGGTATTTTCTTTTATATCATTTTTCAAATATTTCCTAGTTTTTGGTACTTTTGTAAATTTCTTTCCCTCAAAATGTTCAACTGAGAATTTTAAATTCACTTTTACGCTGGTATTATAAACCGTGTTTGGGAAGGGTGGTATCTTTTCCATAAATCCTTTTACCTCGATCTGAGAATGAGGGAGCAACAGTACACAGTACCTGTAGTTCATTTTTGAAGGGTTCAGTTCATTTACTTGTTGACTGGATTAAATGCTTTCAGTATTACCCCTTGGAGGTATCTTATTTCAAATCAGCTTTGGATTCACGTCTGCTGGATTCTCTATGGAATACTTATTGGGTTAGCACATTGTCCAGTAATTCGTTGATCACCAATTCTTCATACATTACCTCCCAGATCAATGATCTCGCCCAGAAGTTGCAAAATGTGAGTTACGGCAAAAAACTAAAAATCTTTGGAGTTCTGATTTTTATTGAAAGTAATGTTACGGAAGTTCTTTTGTAAGCGAAAAGGTTACACGGAATTTGGATTTTAGGTAAGCAAGTGTAAAAGCGTTCAGGGGACGCGTTCTCTAGATTCGACAATAGCAGACAAGCTGTCGAAGATTATTAAAGATACCAAGAAGGTTTGATTTTTAGTTACTACTTCGTTTGGAATTTTTGGTAATTGTATGTTCCTGCTCTGTTGACTTTTTTTTGCTGTGATGTAAATGTGGATACCGCATTTATAAGGCCAGGATTCGCACTCCTTTGATCATCCCATATTTTTTGGTGATAACAAGTGGGACAGTTTCATAAAAATTATATTTTAGATAAGCTGTGAAGTGACACACGGAATGATGGTTCAGATGATCAAAAATGCACTATTTAATCATGCTTTTCTTCCATCTTCGGAAGTAGGGAATGCTTTAGGTAAGACTTTGAATTAGTAATTGCAACACTATACTTCCAAAAACAATTTACCAGTGCTGTTACAGATAGTTGGTGTCATTGTTTTTACAGTTCACGCTGCTTATGATACGTCGTGAATATGTATTCTCTTGTATAAGGCAATAATTAAGTTCAACTAACAGTGACGAAAAGTTACACTTGACATGCAGTCGTGCATTGCAGATTGTCCTGATAAAACAAATCTCGGCTGAGATTCATAGAATTCACCTCATATGTAACGCATAGCGATATCTCAATTCCGGAACTCATTCCGTTGTACTGTCAGTGAATTTCAATGTCTTAAAGGTATGTACTATAAGAAATGAAAAAAAATAAATGAGTTTCGCAATAGTGACATTGAATAAATTCCATATTGGCGATAAAGTTATATACCACAATCAGAGAGGCATTTTCTGAATTCGTATTACAGATAACGATGAAATTCCCTAACATGTAGATATGTCGTTTGGGATTTGGGACTTACCAATTGCTCTTTAGTATGAGCATCAGGGTTTTATCTTGATCAAATGAGCTGCAGTGGGAATTCAAGTTTCTGTTGTTAAATGTTCTGACATTACAAACAGCTGAATTCAAAACAAATGTCATTTCGTCATACCGTTTATTTCCATGATACGGAAAAGGCAGCTTCAAGTGCTCGACTGCTCACATTGAAGGTGAAACACAGTAATCACTGCTAGTGTCTATGCCAAATCCTGACTAATAGTTGAAAGTTCAATATTATGTATATTACCCGCTACCCGGATGAAAAAGGGTATTAGTTATTATTTTATTCAATTCTGATAAAGTAGGACAACAATAGGATAACATCTTTTATGCGATTGAGCCAGCATTTGAGGCAATCCTGGGCCACAGATCTGCACATTCCTTAGCCACCGGCCCCGTAATAGCTGAACCTTTCATTTCACCTTTGTTGTTCACAATAACGCCTGCATTGTCTTCGAAATAAATGAAAGAGCCATCTTTCCGTCGGTACTGCTTTCGTTGTCGTACAACCACCGCTTGTAAAACTGAAAATTACAAATTCGATACTAACTAATAGACGAATAAGTCCATACATATGCTTTGATGTACTGTTTAGAGTTGGTAATCAAAAAGTTCAGATTGCAATCCCGGTTCTAAAGTAAACCAACTAGTAGGGTAGCCTAAGCTATATATTAATCCGAGATAGGAAAATGAACAGTCGTGGAAAGAATCAAGTACCACATTCATCCGGCAAATATTTCACCTACAAGCCTCAGGCAGCCAAGGATTTCCGCACGATGCAATCGGCTATAAACGCGAAACCATCCTTTTAATTTCATCATTGGCTTTTTTTGGCTTATGTTAGATTTCGGTTAAATATATGGGTCGTACAAACTTGAACATTGCTCCATAGTGTAGCAGTACAAGATTCTAACCGCTGCGCCGTGCATCTGCTTTGGGAACCATAAGAACAGGTATAGTCATAGTGGACAACCAGTATAGTCATAGTGAACAACCACAGCTGGAAATCTTGCAATCAAAACATTTACCCCAATACCACGAATAACTATAACAAATTAGCACTAATCTAGTCTACTACTTCATACCGGGTTATTCGATTTATAGCCTAAATTCAAGGATAAAACAGACCCTTTTTTCTCAACTCAGGTTTGCCCTTTTTGACTGAAGCAACAAACATATCACCAACGCCAGCACTCGGCAATCGATTCAAGCGCCCTTTAATTCCATATACAGCGATTACAAAAAGATTCTTAGCACCAGTGTTGTCGGCACAGTTCATAACAGCACCAACTGGGAGACCCAAAGAAATACGAAATTTCGCTCCTGAAGCTCCACCACGTCCTCTTTTCGACATATTCTACGATTCAACTGCAAAATTTCAAAAATAAGGGTAAAATAATGATTCAGTATTAACCATAGTTCTAATATAGAAAGCCTATCCAAAAGGCATATGTGGTAAAAACATAAAAACCCTATTTCACGCATTTTAACATTTGACACCCAACAAAAGAACTGCAATAATCCTTGCACCGCGAATGTTATTGTTACTATTATGAAATGGTTTCCATAACTGATGAATAAAAAGTTAAACGATGGAAGTAGCATGTAAGCAGTAGTGCTAGCAGCTTAGTTCGTCGTGAAGTATTTTTCCTTCGGACTGAAATGAAAGAAAGAAAAGAGATTTGGAGAGTGACGAGAAGGTGGTTGGCTGCTACCAATAAAAAATTGTTTCATCAAACGCTTCAAAAGCATTTTTATCGGACCAGCAGCTCATTTCTCTACAGCTGTGCAAGTTATCAACATAGCTATTCTGTGCTTGATGAGTAAAGCACACTGCTCAAGAATAAACGTAACTGGTATATTCATTGATACGACCACTTCATTACTCCCCAAATAAAACAATTTTTTATTCAGTCTATTCGTAATGTGTTCAACCAAGAAATATGACAGTTATTTGTTCAGAAAACAGCAATATCTTGGTAAGTCTATCAGCATCTAACGTCCATCCATTTCCACAGAGACAAGAACCATAACTAAACAGTGCCGCCTTGGTACCACATCACCCAAATTATTTCCCCAAACAAAAGTACGGCCCATATTTCCAACTAACAGCTCGGTACGCAAATAACGTCATCCCAAATGTTCATATTTGTTTTGTTGAAGTGCTTGTGGGGTTTCTTTTTTTTTTTGGTAGACATTTCTAGTTATTACAGTTGCTTTCGTTTAGAATGTTCAGGTTATATGTAATCTGGTAAATGGAGGAATTAGAAAGTGAAAAGTTCGGCAAGAAAAATGAAAAGATGTAAAAAATCAATATTGCTGAGGAAAGTGTGAATTGTGGAAAAAAGTTGAAATGAAGCAGTATGTGACCTAAACTAGTCTGTAAGAGTATACTGCATGAATTTATCCTCTTTTAACACAGTAACTGCTTTCCATATCAAATAAGCCTCTTGATTAAAGTATTTCCCTGACCGAAGAAAATTCCCACAGTACTACTAGCTGCTATTCAAGAAATACTTTAGTCTACTTTAGTCAATGTGAATCAAGGTTGAAAAGCCGGGGAACCAAGGTCTCCTAGGTTTTTTTGGTTATTTGTAATACTACGGAAGGGAATTAAAAGAGTAATTGATTTCTTATATTTTAGACTTCGACTTCATACCTGTAGTTATATTTTATCGAAAATATCTAAATGGCGCTTTTTTAATTGTAGCAAAATGCGCTTGTTTATCTATGTAACTTTAAGGCATTAGCCTCTTTAAAAGTAACAATATTTCATTGCGATAATGAGCAGTGTTGATGAAATTGCCCGTTTACTATGTGGTATCCTCTTTTTCACATATCATAAACCTAGTTCTCATTTTTAATCATTGACGAGCTAAGGATGGGGAATTGAAATAAATGAGCTTCAGCCCATGGCTGCGTTATTTCCTTGCGCTCAAAAGCGATGATTTGTTTGTTTAGCATTGTTTATTGAGCATTGTTCAAGCAGTTTGTGTAGGTTGAAATATTTTAGCATTACAATCAATTGTTAGTTAATTACATTGATTTTGAGTGCAACTCATGATGAGCTAATTCTTCAAATCTTCTTGGATTGTATAGCAGAAAGTTGCGTTGTTGCAAATCTATGGTATATTTAGGTTTGGAAGGCATTTTCGGTGCAGGTGATACGTCATTTTTAAAAAAAGAGAGAAAAAAAAAGTTTCAATGAGTGCGGCTCCTGGTCCGCGTGATTACGATCATCTTTTCAAGTTGCTTATTATTGGCGATAGTGGTTAGTTTTCGATTTTGCTGATAAAAAAGAGTTACCCTTTTCTCGTGTTTTTTGTAAGAGAGTTGTGTTTGAACTTTTCATTTTCTTATTGGAGTAATTTGTCCTGCAGGAAGAAATGCTTCTAAATAGCCATCTGTACCAACGCTTTTAAAGTTCTGAAACTTGAGTGTTTTTATCTTTTAAAGTCTTACAGGAGTTGGGAAGAGTAGTTTATTGCTTCGATTTGCAGACAATACATTCTCTCGTAAGTTTTGCAGAATTGTTAATGAATAATATTGTAATGGAATACTTGATATAGGCTTAAGGAAATGAAGAGAGGATGTGCTAGAAACTTGAATGCTTTTATTTTACTATACATGTATCTGTTCATTATTACTCTTTGGTTAAGCAGCCATTTGCTTTCACACTTAAACTCTGATTTATAATTGAAGCCTTAAGGAACATTCGTCAAACGGCAGTTTTTTTTTTTTTTT
>PQVD01000992.1:56333-94388 GCA_003012265.1 Setaria equina
ATGGGATACAGCCGGTCAAGAAAGATTTCGCACTATCACTTCTACGTATGTTTTGTTTGTTTTATTTTAGGATTTTTTAAATTAGTTTAAATCTACAATTCTTGTTGTGAAATCATTGTGAGGAAGTTTTTGGGTTGCCTATCGTTAAATTCTCAAGTAAGTGAACTTTAACGGTGATGTAAATTAAAGTAATTTCTCAATACGTTGTGCATTAAATGTTTTTCCACAGACGAAGGAAATTGAAGCTAAATAAGCCTTGGTAAGACTGAAGTTTTACAGTTATTATCGGGGAACGCACGGTGTGATTGTTGTCTATGAAGTAACAAGTGGTGATTCATTCAGTAATGTAAAGCGATGGCTGCACGAAATTGACACTAATTGTGAAAATGTTCAAAAAATTCTTGGTTCGGCAAGCATTTCCATTATTAAACTGAAATTAAACAAGTGTAGAAGTTTGAAATTGAATGTCTGAAATTCCTCATACCTTTTCTTAACACTTTTATAGTGCTTGCAGTTATTATTCTTACAGTTGGCAACAAAGCCGATGATCCGGAACGACGAGTGGTATTAGAAACGGATGCTCGGCGGTTTGCAGACACGATGAAAATCCCATTCTTCGAAACCTCCGCTAAAGAAAATATTAATGTTGAAGAGGTGACATTTGCGTGTTTTTCAGTTTTCACATCTGTAGACTCAGTATAGACTTTTGTATAGATCAACTTAGCTAAAATTCATGAAATGAAGCATTGTCTACTTAAAATCGAGATCAAGCTAGCAAAAAGCAGTATTAGTCGGATTACTGAAAGTAAAATTCTTAACAACTTGTTATGTCATATTTCCTTTGAAATAAAAGTGTTGCAACTTTTTATTGATTCTGTTAGCTGCAGTTCTTCGGAAAGGAATGGAGCTCAGAATTTTGAACTATTTTGCATAATCTTGCAGATGTTCAACTGTATAACACGATTAGTACTAGAAGCAAAGCTTCGAGCTCCTCAACCAAACAGTGGTGATAGTGGTGGTGGTGGCGTTCGATTGGGTGGCTCTAGTCTGAGGCGACATGAAAAAAGGAAATGTTGTACTTGAATGAGAAACAGGTTACTATGAACACTATTGTCTTTTTTTTAAAAATTTTCCCATAAAAGTCAGAAAAATGTTACCCCTTACCTTACTCTGACTGTGTCATATTATTGTCATACACGCTTTGATTTTACCTGTTATCATTTCCATTTTTTGCTGGAAAATTCGAGAATTTTTTTGATTGGTGCAATATATTAGACATGTTCAATGGCTATTTTCTACGATGCTTAGAAAAAAACTTTTGTATTTGGCTTGAAATTACTATGTTTTGGTTATCTAAATTATTAAGGCGAGATTTTTCCAGTAAATTCTCCTCCCACTTTTAAAAACCAGTCGAAAAAAAAGAACTGAAAACAAGTGGTTTAATTGCAGTTCACACCACATCCTCAAGCATTGATGACTTTATTTTTTTCGTTTGCCTCAATTATGAGATGAAAATAATGTTATAAACTGAGTCCTTAATCCTTACTGCACTTTGTTATATCAGCATTTTAGGTTCTAGTCATTTATTGTACTATTCAAGTTATCAGGATAAGTTGAACTATTAAGTTATTCATTCATTACATATTGGGAAAGCCATAGTCACAGTTGTGGATACTCATAATGGTGATTGTGTACCTTCCAATTTATTTGTTTACTGATTAAGGCAACTTATTATTTGGCAATGAATCAGGCAAATTGGTGAGCTCGAAAATAAAGTTTTCCCAATCTTTCTTTCAGTTTTCTATAAGTATAAATTCCTTATTATCCAATACGAATTATTTAATGTTAGCTTTACTGAGCTTGCTTTCTTTGCTTACGAAATTAAAGCTTTGAGCTGTAAAAACTATATATTTTATTGGCTTCTGGTCAGAAATTTGTTCTTATCGTTGGTAGAAGGGTTAAACACTCGAGCTATAGAAGAGTTTCAACATGAAAAGCTTTTATACCATGAATCTTCAAATTAGTTTTTTTTTTTTTTCTTTTTAATATATGTAATTCAGAGGCTCTGCAAGCTTAACTGTTAAAAAAGTAACGATTTCATTCAGTTACTTTAGTAACTGAAATTCACCATTCTTTGCAATATTCGAAGAATTTATTCCACTAATTTAATTTTAACTGAATTTCTGATTCTGATACTTGCCTCGCTGGGGCACTTCGGGTTTCGACTTTTTTTAACTTGCTCTTCTTCACTTTGTTAATGTTATATACAGCGTTTTTAAATGCTTATTTGCCTCTGCGTGGTTAATTTGTTTGTTTTAAATAGATATATTTAACGTACACACCATGTGTGTCTGCATTATTAGAGTTTTAAAAGCATAATTTGTAAGCAAGTTTTCTCCAAAGAAAATTCCTCCACATATACTTAGGAAATTTTCAGCGGCAGTAGCCATATAACGAATCATCTATTTGTCTGATAATAGGTATTAGCTTTTGTTGATTGTGCTATGGTGGTTGATTCTTTAGAGAAATTCTACATTTTGATTAACTTTTAAAATGCTCATGAAATGAAAAGTGATGTTTTAACAGCTTTCATGAACTTTCATAAGTTCCAAGTTTACTTGTTCTCTCATATTTATTGTATTATTTATTCCACATTTTCAACTTTTTAATTTTTCATATTGGTCTTCGTTGTGTATTCCGCATATTATCTATCCATAATTACATGTGCTTCCTTAGCTGCTGATATATTCGTTATTTATCTAAATAAATTATGTGCCATTCCTTGACAGTATTGTGTAGTACAATTAAAAATCAATTTTGTCGAATTTGGGATAATTTCCGTAATACTTTGACTTTACAAACGTACAATTTGCAAGCCGCAAAATGGGAACGGAAAAGTTTTTTTTTTTGAGAATCGCACGAGTATTGACATTTCATATACGTATAACAAGATGAGCTGTAGTTTAAGTTCTAACAGGTGGAAAAGAAAATATAACAAAAACGCATGTGAAGCGAAGTTCTTTTGGTAGTTTCTAAGTTATTCCTTTTAAGAAAAGAATAAAGTTAGTAGCAGGGAGAGAGATCAAGTTCTGCTAAAAAAGAAAGGAGGGTTTGAAAATCTTGTATAATTGGAATGATTATTTCAAACTGGAACAAATTACATGAGTTTTTCCTTTAGCTGGGAGTGCCATTCTCTACACTAGGCTACTAGGGGGAACAAATAGTGCTTTGGAATTTTTGTAGTTTGTTCGAACTAATTCATTTCAATTCCAAATGCTGATACTTTCGAACTCCAGCTTATTCAGTGTTTTCCTGTTCGTTATTATTTCAACTCGCATTTGAGAAATCTCATGTGCATTAAATTGAGCTGGAAAGAGAAAACGCAAACCGAAGCTTGGAATTTCAAAAAAGGTCGTAACGGTCAGTTGGAATATGTAGAAATATATTAATAAGTGATTGAGTAGTAGTTTTGTCTGCTTCAGAGTGCTTTATTTTTTACACCATTTCTCTTTAAAATTCGGGTCGCTCACTGCTTCCAAATCACGAACATTTATCACCTGAAAATTTAAATATGTCAAGCTGCTTCCAACGAGAACCGTGTTCTTCTCGAGAATTTCAAATTATTCAGTTTTCAAAAATTCTAAAACATGACTTTGCATTTGAAGAGAGAAGAGAATTAGGATGGATGAAAACAAATATGAAACCTACTTGGGACTCAACTGTGATTGCGTCAGATCGGACTGTATTCAGTACCCTTTGTTCGAGTTGTATGATTGGTTCTACTTCTTCTAGTGATTCGTCGACTGATTCCTGAAATTATACAGTGAGGTAAAAGATATGATTAGAAAATTAACTTTCCTCGGTTCGTGGTGAATTGAAATTCCCAGATTTTCGAAATTATTCTGCATTTAAGTAGCAAATCATAAAAGGATGAGGTTGACTGAATCGGAAGATCCATTAATTTGGAGATACTCGAGTGAAGTACCTCTGACTCAACGTGTACTCTGCTACTGTGTCTCGCGATTTCTCGTAATGAGTTATTAGTAAAAGTGTTTCTTTTCTCGGTTTCTGATAATGATATCAGTTTCTCAGTAGGTTCTATCCTAGAAATGCCGTGTTTTGGCTTGTTAGGTGTCCGTCCAGTTCCTTTAACCACTTTATTGAACACGATCGTAGGTGTCGTTGTTTTTTCGAGTACCACCGCAGGTATTGCTGTTATTGCTAGCCTTGACATATTTCTCGTTATTGGCTTCACCTTTTGCTCCTTCAGTTCCTGAAGATAATTCCCTAATTCTGTTTTCTTTAACCGAACGGACTGCTTCATTAATCAACTAAGACATTTGTATTGATTTCTCGAGACAACCAAAAAGAAATTTTTTGTTTAACGCCGTTATTGATGCAACACATTGCTTCACTTTCCTTTACAGCTATGATTTTTTCTTATTCGAGCCCATATAAAATATATTTGGTGCTACTAAGATTTCAGTCTAAACTATAACTGGAATTATTTGCTAAAGGTTCTTTTGCAGAAGTTCGAATGTTTAATGAAGTTACTTTTTGATATTGCTGCTTCGAGTGATCATCGCTTACAATTGCTACATTTTGAGTGTTAATTTTCACATCCATGCCACCAACTGGAAAACCGATAACACGTGGATGAGCATTTGTCGATCGGCTAAAACTTATGAAGAAAGTTTATTCGTGTAATTTCTATCCGTAAATCAACCGTAACTGCAAATATACGCTTGAATTCAATATTCTGGAAGTTCACATTTAACCATGTAGGCATCGTGAGTTGTGTGACCCAATGATAGATAACAAATCTATAATTTCAGGTTACATATAGTATTGAAAAAAAGGTTGAATACGAACTCATTGGTGAGAACTGTTTGTGGTGATAATACAAATGGTACTTCTTCACCACTGATCAGCTTTCTGGTAGGATGAGAAGCTGTATCAAGAGAGCTGGATGTTAACAAAACCGGCAGTGACCTAATCGAATGGCTTCCTGATACAGTTACACTTTCTTCCACAGTTGATTGTCGACGTGGTGGCATTACTGAATATAATTGTAATTTTCATCAATTGAGAGATGTAAACAGTTACCGAATATCAATTTCAAGTATAATATGATGCCAAAGATATCTAAATTGTAGCAAAAGGTGGAAAAGTGAAATTAAATTCTCTAAATTGCAATTTAAAAGTTTTGATGAAAAAGAAACATTTGTTCTGATGTGATGAATGGAAAGTCAGTAGTGGTACAGCTGTCTGCGTTGTTGTTCCTGTTGTTACAGGAACAGTTATCATTTCTTCACTTTCTTCATGATATTCATCATCGTTATCATTGGAAGCTGCGAAGTCCCAGGAGCGGTTCAGTTCCTTAAATGTAACAAATCGAAAATGAAATTTATCGAGTGTTTGTTTTTTGAGAAATTTTTTTTTTTTTTTTTTTTTTTTTAACGAAATGGGACAGTTTCAATTAAAAAAAAATTTGACATTTCGCATATCTGACTTTCAGAGGTGTAATGAAAGTGTTGGTATTTTCGTAATTTCTTTGCGCTGCTCGACGAGCTCTGCGACATCGAGGAGGCTGAAAGTTACATCTGTCAACTTTTAATTTTTGTGAAATGCACAAACTGAAATAGTGAAGCTTATTGGTTGCGTATTTGCACTAATTCATTAATTAATGAAATACTGTAATGTAAGTTATATTTATCTATGAAAATATTTCGTCAACAATAAATATTTTTAATGTAATATTTATTGTTCATTAAATGGTTAATGGTGATTTGCATTAAGTGGTTTACATACCAGAATAGCTTCACATTCACCCAACAAACGATCGCAAAACCGTAAATGACAGTGCATCTTAATCATTGAACTATCCGGAAACTTGACCGCTTTACCAATAGCGAATGCTGATAACGGCTCAACATATTCCGGCGATTCCATCACTGAGCTGTCAAGTGCACATCTAAAGTTGCAACTTATTACTTGACAAATGATGATTTGCATTAAATAGTTATCATAAATCTACCTAAATTGAAGATAAAATGATTAATGAAAGAAATTTACCCTGTCGAATCAATGACAGTCCTGTTAACTCCACTGCTGAGGTCGATTATTACACAATTGTGAACCAGCATTGACTGATATGTATCGAAAGAACCTACAAGACAGCATGCCAGAAATTTTGTTGGCAGTGGCCTAGCTGGATGACTATCATCTTCGCAGAGGAAGGTTTTTAGGTTACAATGACTTCCATTCGCAGTTATAATCTCTACGATCTGTCCCAAGTCTAGGAGATCCAATAGAAGAAAAGGAACTTGGAATTCCTTTAGTTGAAATTTCCAACAAAGGAAATTTCTCAGAATCAGAGAAAAAAGTTTTTTAGAGTATTTCTATATAAACATCATTTTTTATTTAATTGGAATAGTAGGAACATTTCGTGCACAAAAGTGATTCGGCTATTTACCATAATCTCGAGAGCTAGTAGTTTTCTCTCAGTAGATTTTGTACGGAGCTTCCCAGCCGAATTCACCGTATTTTACAGATTACCCGTAGGATTATTAAAAGTCAGTTTAGCTAGGGATGTTGAAAAGTATTACTGTTTTAAAAACTGTAACTTACTAGTTCAAAATGCAATCACATCAGTCATACCTTTATCGCATTCCCATGAGTGGATTATCTGATCACCAACACGGACGTCTTCCAGTTTGCACTTATCGTTTGCTTTCGAATTTGATATTATCTTGTATGAACAAGGCATTCGTAATTCGTTGCTGTAAAACTGTTTAATCTCGAAAAACAACTTTCCTGTAAGAAAGCATTTTGTAATATTACCTGTCACTAGTGATAGATACTCGGCTCTCCATATATTTTCCAGGCAATTTTGATGCTTTTTCAGGATAGAAGCATTGCACCTTGAAAACTCTGTCTACTTTTGTGTTATACAGTGGATGAAACTTCAGCACGACGGTTGTTTCAAATAGTGCACCCATAAGGTTTTGCTGAAATTTCAGCCAGAAATTTTGAAAGAGCAGGGATGATTCGAAGTAACAGTGAGTATTCGAGTGAATAAGTTAACGTGAATTCAGCGTTCCAATAAGAGAGTACTCCGATCAACAGAAGATTGACAGGTAAATAAATGGAAAAATTAATTTAAATTAGACTAAATTGCTTACCTTCATCTGTTTTTGGATGTTACAGGAGATGAGGTCGACTGAAAGGCGAATCTCCTTGGATGATGAATTCCGTGCAGTTGCAACGCATTCCGGACGATGAAACTGACCCGGTATATAAAAATGCCCATGGAATGGATTCACCGTTGAAACAATGATTTCCACAAAATCACTATGACAGTTTATTTCAGCTCCGTATGGACCTGAAGCATGACTTTTCTATCATTGTAGCCTCCGCTACCTTGTTTTTGCTCCTGTTTTAAGTTTTTAGGATCCTCAGATTGGAGGGAACTTGCTTAAGGACTAGTCGTTTTTTAAAAACCATATGAATTATGGATAATCCTTTTTGTAAAACACATGAGATTTAGCATTAACCTCGGGAAAAGTCGCAATGTTCGCCTACAGCAATTTTTTTGAACTGATGAACGAACTGATCTAGTGAAGCTTGTGAAGTAAGATTCTGGAAAGCAAAATTTTCATCGCCTGTGATTTCCAGCAGCTCACCCATATTAATATGCGCACCAATACCAAGGGCAAGTATTTGAACACCTATATCAAAATGAAATAATAAATAAAAGTGAAACTTAAATTTAGAATTCTGGAGTGTAGGTTGAAATCGGAATTTAAATTTCGGTTAGCTTAAAGCTTATTTAAGAAGCAAAGACTTCCACTTCAATAATATATTTAAAAGTTTTTCAAGTTAAAATTTTTCAAATAAACTACTGAAATTAATAACCCACCAGCCTGTCGAAGTCGAAGTGCAGCTGGTACCGGATCATCATGTGAATGACCATCGGTGACAACTACAGCTACCTAAAGTTAAACTGTTTTGTTATTGAGATAATAATTCCGAAACATTTCTATTTATGAAAAAATTGTTAGAATCTTTAAAAATTTCAAATTTTAAAATTTAAAAAAAAAAGTTTTTGTCAGTTTTCAGCAATTTTAAAGTGTGTTTAACAAAAATATGGGAATTTGAAAGTTTTCAAGGGTATTTCTGTGTTATAAAAAATGAAAACCTGCGCTACATCATCTTGATTCAGTCGTGACCCAAAACTTGTATCATGACGGAAGACATGAAGAGCCTTGTCTAATGCTTTACCAGTTTTTGTTGTCCCCGAAATATGTCGAATTTTTTGAAGCGCAGCGCGAAGTGATTCCTTATTCTGGAAAGCTTTCTATATTTTTCATTTAAATACCCAAAAATTTCAAAAAATTTAAATAGCAAATTGTTGCTGATGACCTCAAATACAGTAATTGTGTGGGAAGTTAAATAGATGGATGAATTAACTCTTTCAAATATTCTGAAATGAAAAAAAAAAGTACAAAGTCTTCTTATTTAAGTAAAAATATGAATGTGAAATGGTGGAGACTTTAATGTTTTCTCCCCAGGAAAATCAACAACCAAAAATCGCAATTATTGTTTTGAGCAGAGTCTAATCGAAGATTCATTAAATTAACTTAAATTAAGACTACCTTTACATTTTACATTAATTTTAAAAGATATGAGTCAGGCGAAGTAAAAAAGAAGAATAATTCAGTGTAAAAAAATCTAGTCCGTTCATTTCTTCATTTCTAGTTTTCACACTGCAGCCGTTTCTTCCAAAATTCAGATATTCCCTTTACCGGAAGATTTGCTAGTCTGTCTCGATCTGTAGGTAATTTTGAGAGGTAAGATTGAACTGTTTAAATAATCGAAATAATCGATGCTTATATTATGAAGACTAAGTTGAAGAAATACAGGAAATGAATAACTTTCACCTTTTCTGCTCTCTCTTTTACTTCTTTTTTTTTTTGCTAAGAATTTTCATTTGCTACGAGCGACCGATTTCTTAATAACAGTGATGAATTTGTTTAATGTCTCCCAAATATCTCAATGTAAAAATCTCGAAATGTTTCATTTTAACTTCTTTACATTCCTCTGATAATGATAATATAGTGATAATCCGAGTTATATGTCTTTTAATTGAAAAGATCGCTGAAGAAAATTGTTTTGTTTTACTATACTAGAATGAAATAAGTGCGGAGTATTTAATTCTTTCTGCAGTTGGTGAAATATCAAGAAGAAATGTCAGCCGTCTAATCTTATTTTGTTGGAAATGCTAGAGAGAATCCGCGAAAACAATGATTTTGAGGAACTATACAGGTCAGTGGGATTTGCTTCATTTCGTGTTTCCTAGAACCCATTCCACTTTATATTTTGGACTGACATCGAAGTTTTTGAAACTTTGAAACAGCAACCAACTGAATTGGCACTAAAATTAAATTCGACTCGTGTGTAGGATGAATATTGCATTACAGCAATTTGGGTATTTTTTGGTCCAATTTCGATCATGTCGACTATCCTGAAATTATGTTCTACCTGAAGGAATAAAGATAATTAACAAACTCATTTTTGTGGCTAGCTTAAACTACTAAATAGTTTCAATTTAATCATTAATTTTATAACAAACTTATTAAGCATAGCCATTTGTGTTTTGAAAGTACTTCCACTAACGCTGCCGGAACCATCGAGAATGAATAATAAATCCAGTTGACGGTCCAAAGGTCGACATACTGTAACATAATAGTCTAAATAGATACGCATAATAGCATAACTATCTGATTAACTAACTAAATAATTAGACATTCTACCTAAGAATGTGTGGAGAGGCTTTTTAATTTTTGTGATATTCATTGAACATCACAGATCTTACTTTCTTAAGTCTTATGTTGCAAAGTAAACTAAGCAGGTTTTGCTATGAATATTGACATCTGCAACATGATTCATCCCCATGGTATCGCAAGGGATTTTGCGGTATCTCTCGAATTACCTTTAGCTAAGTCATTGTCCTCATAGTCGATTGCCGAGACCAGTGTCATAGTGGTGAATACAACCAAGCTATAAGTCAAAGGCGACATTCTTTCCTTTTAGCCCTTAGCCTAAAAACACAATATCTGATGAAGTTTTTAATTAACTATATCCAAAGTAAAAAATGTCCACTAAGTAACACAAGGAGAAAAGAGGATGAGAAGAAAAGAACGGTAATAATTGACTGAATGGTCATAATAAAAAGTTTATTGTAATGGCAAGATGATCAAAAATTTAATTACATTTGATAGAAAATGCAGCAATTATCAACCACAATAATAACGACGTCATTACTATCACTTATAGTCATTTTCATAAGAGGAATATGTAAGTAATGGTGTGACACTTAAGAAAAGAATAATCTCATTTATCGTCATTAAAAAATAGAAGTTAAGAATAAATGGGAGATGTGGAAGGATCAGATAGAGCTGACCAGGATGTAAAGGCAATACCGGGAAAATGATACCGGAGAGGAAGAACGGAGAGGAAAGGACGGTCAACTAAGAGCGTCAGTGTCTAATTTTTTTTTTTTTTCTCGCATCACAAATCACTTCCTGATAACAAGTTCCGAAGAGACGACAACGATTTGTGATTCATCCAACATCTCATAATGCATTTTAACATCTGAACCATATGGGATGGATAAAGTTTATCAGGCGGCATGATGACAACTACTTCATATTATCGTAAAGGATTCGGAAGTTTATTAATGGTTATATGTGGCTTGACTAAATGACATTCCATTTCCTGTTTATATAATCTTTTTCTAGAAATCAGTATTATTTATCATCAAATATTATCAGATATTGGTGGGAAGAACTGATACTAAGCCTGTTGGCTTAAGGATGTATTTTTTCTTGAATGCATATTTTTCATAAACTGCATTTGAAATAAAACTTCCCAAGCGGAAAATTTGTGACTACTGAAATAAGAAACTTGATATTTCTGAGGTACAGTTATTGAAAAGAAAAATTGAAAGTGTTCAATCGGAAAATCTAAGGCTATTGAAACTGAAAGTCAGCGAAATAGTAACGAGAACGGTGTAATTCGGTCATCATATCCTTTTCTACTTCAACTGAGTCTGCTTCCCGACACAAAAAAGTTTGATAAAGGAAGACTAAAGAAATATTTTTTTTTTTTTTTTTTAACAGTGGCGAATCGAAGTTGTGTTGTATGGAAATTTAATGATGAACAACACTATTTGGAAATAAGAGAAACTGAAAACTTAAATTTTGTTCAGATGGAACGAAACAGATTCAGGATGCCCTCCCTACTGCACCATGCGATTGGATATATGTCTGTTTCATTTGGCAGCTGTTTAACGATCCTTTTGATATTTGCGCACAAATGACGACAAGTTCGGCCGAAAATTGCTATTTTGTGTTGGATAGGGATAAACAACAACATTTGTAGACAAATGGGCCAACATCCATCGCAAAATAAGGGATGTTCAGATGAGACGGGCGTTAGGATCATCTGAGCAAAAAGAAAGAGATAGTAATTGTAAAATGAATGGAAATTCTTTATGACCCATTTATCTGTCTTATTATCGTTATAGAATGCATGTTAAGAAAGATGACTCGAAACAAAATATCCTGATTTTCTGGATGATTCTTCAGTAGAAATTGTTCTTTGTTTATAGGTAAGTGTAAATGGGATCACAAAGGATTATTGATAACGATTCTGATGAATATGATAACAGTGATTATAACATATATGGTATAGCAACGACGACAATGGTGATTATCAGGGTGATGTTGTAATAATAATAGTAAGGCAGATGATCAAAACCATACTTACTATCAATCACATTCCTAATATTTGTAGTAATTACGCTCTTACCCCATTCTTCTTAATCCCTTAATTTTATCTTAGTTTTTAAAAATTTACTAAAATATTTCCATCTTCTGTTTCAACAAGTTCGAATATTTCATGACAATGCTTACAACTTACAATTTACTTTAGATTTCGTTGGCTAATATCAAAATAAAATAATCTATAAATCTTTTAAATCTCAACAAATTCCTGTATAATTAAATTGGAAAACACGGTGACTGACTGGTCTACATTGGTCTTTTCAAATCCGATGAGGATTCCTGAAATTTTTTTTTTTTTTGATCTTATCCTTCTCCACCATCGTTGTTCACATCAGCTTAAAAAAAGCCTGATTTTCAAATTCCAATTTCAAGCATGCAATTCCACATAGTACTTGAGCAGAAATTTTTTCTTTCCATATTAAAAAAATCAAATCATTTCATTGAAAAATATCTACCCAAATTAGTATTTAATCAAAAAATAATAAACGAACTATGTAAAAGAGAATTTTTATTAATGAAAATAAATTTTTTTTATTTCATCCTTGAAATGAAGAAATCTGATCGATTTTTATTAATAAAACTTCCATCAATGAAATCCGCAAAAAGATTATCATTTTTAATAAGGACGAAATAAATATAAATATAGAGCTGAATTCAGATGAAATAGGATATAAATTCTATCAGCTGGCCAAAAAATGAGCAAGTGATTAGTTCTTATTTAGAGAAACCGCCGATTCTGCTGGTAATACGAGAAGAAACATTGGTTGCTATAGGAATATGAGTTAAATTTGTGATTGGAATGAGGACTTGAATCAATCAGGTCCACTTACAAAATATTCCAGAAACAGTCCTTTAGAGTTTAAGGAACTCCATGTCTTCTGAGAAAGCTCAAAGGAAATGAAATAAGTGGGAAAGTAATATAAATAAGGGCCATGTTATCCTGTCGATTCTTTCGTTACCACTGCGCAATGCCAGATCTGAAAAGTAAAACTCTGAGAATTTAACATTTCGAAGACAGAATTCCTGAAATTTGGAGCCGAAGGAAAATTTTCCTGTTCATGTAAGTATCTTTTGAAACCCTCCTACTAAGTTATTTGCTTCTGCAAGATACTTTAAGTTATAAAATGAGATTTATCATGTCGTCAGTCATTTAATGAAGGGCAATTATTGCATGGGAAGGTCTGATGAGCGATTACTAAATTCAATAGCATTGGAAAAATTATTGGCAAGCAAAAATTAGTGATCAAACATTCATTTTTAAATTAATTTATTTTTTTTTTCAGTTGTTCGAAAAATGTAATCCTTTGAGATAATGGTTTCATATATGAAGTTTGTTTGAGAATTTAGGTAGACTAGATTCTTCTAAGACTAGTTCATCTCTTGCGTGATACAGTTACAAATGTATTGGTTCCGAAATGTATCGAAAACAAGGAAGCAAGAAGAAAAAGACCCTATAGAACTTGTTAGAGATAGTTTTTAGTATTCAGAGTTAAGTAATGATATTTCACGTGAGGTGAATAATGCTTCGCAACTTACTTGAATTGACATGAAGCATATGGGTTGATTCTGGAGCATCCACTGCTTTGCATGAGTAACTTCCGTCATCTTCACTTGATGCACTGAGAATCCGCAGCGTGTGGACGATCGTTCTACTGTCTCGTTTCACTTTTGATATATATTCTGCAATGAAGCAAATCACTGAAAAGCAGTGAAGTAATGAATGGAATGAAAAATATTTCCACTTTTTTTTTTGCCCTTCTAATTATTTAGAATTTTTTCACAGCTTAACTGAGCATTTCTTCAAGCATTCAGTACTGATTGTTCTCAAATGAACTTTGCTTAATGCTTTACCTTGAAAAGTTCTTGCAGGAACTTAATTAATTAAGAGATAGGAAGTAGGTTATAGTTATGACTTTGAGCTTTAGTGAAGTGCTGGGAGTTCTAGTATTGCAACAGTAGATTCTAGTTTTTTTTTTTTTTTGCAATTCAAACTTCCAATGCTAACTATTAGTATTTCTAAAATCGATCGGTTGTCCATCTCTCCACCATTCTACCTCAGCACCTGTATTATTCATCTCACTACCGATCGTTATTGTACAGTTTAGAAGTACTTCATCACCAATCATATTCGCCATCAAGTTCGTCGTACGCTCTAAAAAATTAAAAACAAAAACAATAACGATTGCTTAATCAAAAATAAGCAGGTTGGAAAAAATTCATGGAATATTTTTTGAATTTAAAAAGTAAGCGATCAATTTTTGATCATAATATATTAAGGCTTTTTATTAATGAATTTGATGCTTTTCAAACGAAATTAAATATTAGAATTTTTATTACAGAGTCTAGCGGCTACGTTAAAGTGCTCCCTAATTAAATAGCATAGGATTGAGCTGCCTCAGGTAATACAGTACTTTCCTCACATAAGGATTTGTTAATTTTTGAGAATGTTGTAGAGGAAATGTTCTCTGTCTTCATATTTAGATGCATCTTTATGAAGCTTTCGATTTGAAAGAAGGGGAAGTAATAATTATACTCTGTTCTGCTTAAAAAGTAGTGATAGTTTTAAAGAAATGAGAATTAATGTCAGTTGTGAAATGATCGTTAAATATCAGAAAAAGAGGTAATAAAATGAAATAAAAGGTAGGTAAATTTCGAACAATTCCAAAATTTAAATTATTTCCAGAAATGAATTTAGAGAGCTAAATAATCTTCCGATCTTTTGAAATGGTTAAAAATGCTTGAATTGTTCCTAAAATGGAAATCAAAGATTAATTCTTCAGGCAAAAATGATAAATTGTGGCTTACTAACATTGGAAGAAGAAAATACATAAAAATTAATTACTTGCTGATGAAGGTTGTAATTTGGATTCGCGTTTTTCTGAAAGTGTGTACAGTACAGTGGGAAAAGGCAAATGTTAAGTTTCATAATTCAGATAAATATATTTTATGGTTTTAATAGGTCTATTTAGATAGTACCACCAAATGTGAGCTACGAGATATCCTTTTACTACTGATCTTTTATGAAGATGTGCATTGAGAGGATCACCTCACCTCTCTTAGGTAATTCGGACATGAGTTGTCGGAAACATTTCAAACTGTTTTATCTCTTCTTTGCAGCATATTTGTCCAATAAGACTCACCAACGACGTTTAAGTAGATGGCATAGACTGTACTTCTGGGTTCAGTATTCACTTCACATAAGTAACAACCTGAATCCCAACTTTCTGCTCGTCTGTAAATGTAAAATTAAATGGATGAATGAACTGATGAAAAAAACAGTTCCCTGGTAAAGTGAAAAAAATTGAATTGAACGACCAACTGACAAAGAAAACTGAAAATTTTTTTTTGAATTTTGAACTCTTAATTATTTGATACATTAAGTTTGGTTAGTGAGAGCTATTACAAAACGGAAGCATATATATATATACCAGAGTGCTATCATATCTAAGATATCTCACTGTCATAAATTTAGTTTCATTATCATTTAGTGAGTAAGCTGTCCTACTAACAATTCCACTGTAATCCATTGTTGTAAATAAATTGCAAATTTTTAAATTTAAGAATATTTGCGTCGAAAAACAATTTTTCAAGCTAATGGAGTGCTAAGTTGACATGTTTTATTCAAAGAAATTGACGGCAGTATTCATGTGTGTTGCATAATTGATTTACCTTATAATTAGCACCCAGTCAGCTTCAGATGGTTTGATTGATATCTGAAACCTGGAATCAGTGGTAAATGATTGCTCGCCGACAGTCAACAAAGCTTCGTCACGCAGACGTATCCAAGCTACCTGAAATGAATTAATAAAGCAACACAGTTTGGACTGAAAAATCTTTCTTCATTTAACTTAAGCTGGCACTGGTTTAAGTTTGTACTTAATACCATTTCATTCTCTGCAATCACAGTTAAAAAAAAAAAATGATTTGAATTTAACTGCTGAGGAGTTTTAACTAGCCTAGGAAGAAATCAAAGAGATTCCTGGCCAAAAGTAATATATAGCAGCAATAAATGGACAAACCATATTTTGTTTTAGATGTGGTATTATGCAGTGGAGATAAGCGGGTTCATGGAGTGGTACTTGAACGATTCGTTGTTGTGCAGTGCCTAGCCTTTCGGTTTTCGCCTCAGATCGCTCCATCAATGAACACTCTCGATACTTATCATGTGTGGTCAAAGGTTGAATCACTGGAAAGCAATAGCATCATGCATGCATGCTGTTCTGCAGAAGGTTCATCTTCTGATAATTTTTTATCTTATCAGGCTAACGAAAAATATCTGCAATGCTCTTCTACTTCTTTATCATATTCCATTCCTTTCATTTAAGCAGAAATAAAGAAACAAGGGCAAAAAAGTCGTCAGTGGAAAATCTGAAAACTTTTTGAAATTCGAAAAATATATATGTTTCCAAGGGAAATATTAATCAAACTTAGATAAAAAAAACACAACAAAGAGTTGATAAAAATTTCGTATTTTTTTTTTAAATAAAACTTATATAGAATACAAACGCCTTCATTTTTCAGTGTTTCATCCTTTTTATATACTAAACTTTTAATCCGAAGTTTTTTTTTTTTTTTTTTTTTTTTAAAAAAAAAATTATATAAAATACAAATACTTTTTTTTTTCATTGTTTCATCCTTTTTATATACTAAACTTTTAATCCGAATTTTTTTTTTTTTTTTTTTTTTTTCTGCCTCTCTTTCATATCACTTTTTTAATTTTGCTCTTTCCTTCTCTTGTTTGTGTTTTAATTGTCGGTAGAATACAAATAGATATTACTGATATATACAACTGTTACTTATTATTCTTTAAAGTTTCCTCCCTTATGAACTGTCTTTCAATAAATCAGAGAAAGAAAAGCTCAAAAACGATTGCAATGAAATGAGTGCCTTTCGTTATCAGAACAAATGCCAATATTTCACTGATTACTGCGAGTTTTTGGGAATGACACTGTTTTGGAACTTGAACAAAATGAGTGTCTAAACCCCTGAAGTGACCCATTTTCCTCTTAATTCTTCCTGCTGTTGGTGACCGTAAAGGTTGACAGTGCATTAGTTATTTCAATTATACAAATACAAAGTGCTTTTTGGCTTAGCCTTACTTTTGACCCTGTTCTCTTTCCGACTCAACAAGAGTTATTTTTCAAACAGGTGGGCCAGCAGAAGAGAGGAAGACGATAAGTCAATTATGGCAGAGAGTGCCATGCTCTTGTTGTCTTCATTTTTGGCTAACAGATTGATCTTATCAAAGTGGACGCTGCCACTACAAGTGCATAAGCTTAAGGCTAGATTGAGCAAAAGAAAGCATCATCATGCCACTTATGTTAAAACTGAACGAAGCATCTGTGAAAGGAATGGAATGAACAGTTCATTTACGATCAACGACAGCGACTAACAAGATAGCCTTTGATTGGCCCTTAGGGAACTAAATGGTTAGCCAAAATTGGCTGCTTGTTGGCGGCCATAAAATATTGAAAATGGATATTTTCCAGTCGTTTCATGTGGATTGTTGATTTGAAATATAAGGCACTTCAAATCAAATCTCTTTAAAGTGTGCCAGCAAATGATTCAAATAATTTGATTTCTGTTTCATAAACAATTCAATTATGACATTGTATGCCAGCTGTGAAATACAAAATTATATCGTAGTTAATTTTGAATTTTAAGGAGACTTCTAAAATTTCAGTATTGAAATTCAACAACTAACTTTTAATAATAAAATATTAGAATTTACTTTTTTTTTTTTTTTTAAATATTAAAATCAATTTTTGAACCTTTCTATCTGCAAATTCATACCTTTCTCAATCACGAATTTGTTTATTTCATAAAAAAAAAAAGATTAAAAATCATTTTCTTCAAATTTCCTCTATATGATGCATTCAGATCTTATTAATTTTCTTTTCACTTCCAAATGTTGATAAATGGTTAAATTTCAAAAGTCAATCACCAGCTAATTCTAATTAACTACTAACTGCTACAACATCTACAATAGCAAAAAAATCAATGTGGTTAGCAACGAGGAAACAATATGCCTTGCAAGCTTCATTGTACTCACTATACAAGTTTCATGATATCACTCAGTCGAACAAAAGATATAAGTCTGGTGATCGCTAGCGATGAGCTTCATCACTAGAAGTATGTTAGTTAGCGGTTACAGTGTACACAATAATGCTATTTGATGACGTGAAATAGAAGGATTACCAAAGCGTAGTAATTAATCTATCTCAATTAACACCTCCAGTATACTAATGAGCTATGTTATTAACAATACAATTGATGAAAACAGATGGCCTCACTAAATATCCAATATATTTGATTTGTGGTTCACGAAATTCCCTCAATAATTAGCAAAAGTTAGTTAAAAATGATTAGTTGTAAGTAGGAAAGTTTAAGTTGAAGCTTCTCAGCATCAAATCTTTTCTTAATAATTTTTCATAGTGAGCCAAGAAGTTCTGAGAATATTCGGCTAAGAATATCTCTCTCTCTCTCTCATTCCAAAACATTCAACAATTTAATATAAATTATGATTCTTTGTACCAGCTGGTGGTTTTTCCCCCCCAAAAGTCGGTTCGATTATGGAAACTGGGCTTAGGATGGTGCCTAATGTTATTTAAGTGGCCAACCCAAATGGATCATTTAATTTTATTTCAGCTTGTAAGCTATTCGGGATAGCCAATTATTTACTCGAATTTAAAATTACTTTCACATCCAAGCTAAACGATATTGCATATCCTCTTGAATATTCTCATCAGAAAATATACCTTCTTAGTCTTAATAAGCTTAACTAGATATTGATAATGTACTGATATTGGATAAATAATAAGCAGTGAAATGAAAGTAAGCGAAATACTGAAATTTAAATTAGTTTGCTAAATTAAGAGTTTAGCAATGATACATACAGTCTGAAGTGAACAAATTGTTTCGTGTTTATTCAGAGAAGAAACTTGTTCAGAGTGTATGTTTCTAAGCTTCTTTATACAACAAAACAGTCAAAGCATCTCGTCATTGGTTTGACAGTTTTCGAATGGAAATGTTAGATATGCATCAGTTGACAAGCACTTTGTTTTACTTTAAAAAGGCGAAATTCTTTTTGATAAGGCTAAAAAGTAGTGCAAAAAGCTTCATATTTTTCCTATTAGTGATAGAGTGCATTACTCAAATTTGAGTAACAAATGAGAAGGATCTGCTTTCATAAATTTATCAAAGAACTTGGATGTTAGCAAAAAGTATTCTACAAAACTGACACAATGAATCTTTGGCAAAGAGAAAGAGAAAAAACTGTCTCTCTAACTGCATCGTTCTACGAAAAAAATTGTCAAGCTTTGAAAATCCAACGTACATTATATCCATGAAAGCTCAAAAGGCAGTTGTCATATTTTTGGTTTTTACAGTTAAGATTAGAAAAATAGTCTATTTTTAAGAGATGTTTGCTATCATAAGTAAAAAAAAAAATGAGAGGAATTATAGAAATAAGTACCTTTCAAATAAATAAATAACATGAGAAGTGTTGTGATTAGAGCCATAATAAAAACAGAAGCATTTGAAGCAGTGTAAGTAGGAGCTCAAATCAGTAGCGTCGAAAAATATTCCTATGAAGAAGATAAGAATGTCAACTCCTTGCACAGAAAAATTTCTGTGACAGCAAAAATCCAAGGTCTTCCGTTCCTGTCGTTCCGGATGGCAACAGAAATGTATTCACTTCCGGTTATTGCTCTGACAAAACTTGACACTAGAAAGCAAGATTTTTAGAAATTTTTGCGACGTTACAAGAGAGAATATTTGGAAAGTTGGGAATCAGATGAAGTCAACGTCGAAAGCCAAGCGACAAAGTTTATTAAGTATTCCTCAAGAAAGTAATACGATATCAACAATTTATTTCTATATATGTGGTTGGGCCCATAGTAAACATAGGAAATTAGCTTCCTCCATTTGGAAGGTCATTCATCAAATTTAAGAGAGAGGTCAACCATAACATATCGCATTAGGCTTATTGTTGTTATCCAACCCAAAGCTAATTATGTTTAACCTTTAATATGCTATTAATACACAGATACAGTGAAATAAAATATAACTTAAACATCATCATAAAATTTTACTAACGCTGATGGAATGAATAAATTAAATTCTATGCAGTAAGTGGTATATGTAAGAATTCAACATCCAGCCAATGTTGATCAAATTGTTAAGTCATTTGTTAATCAAGCTATTACTATTATACACATCATCCTCTAATTATTCTCATACTTCAGAAGAGTGCCATGACAACCGGCGGCGATATAAGCAAACAATACAAATCAGTGAGGATGCATACGGAATTAGCACTGAGTGGTCGGAATGTTCTGGCCCAATTGCAAACTATCTTAACAAATAATGCAAAGATATTTGGAGAGTGAGAAATCAGATCAAACAAAAAGGATTGCAAAACGAAACAGAAATAGTGATGAATAGAAATGGCTACATTTTAAGATTTATTAGCAAATCTAAAATGACTTTCCAGATCAATTTTCCATCACACTTTGCTTTTCGAAATCCCTCAAAACAGTAGTAGTCGAATGGAGTAGTGTGTCATCAGCATATAACTGTCGTTCTCATTCTTATTGTCGTTGTCGCTGCGCTCGACGACATCATCTCAAGAAGATAACGCCCCTTATGATCAAATAAACTTAAGCAACTTGTACACATCTACGTGGATATCAGTGTCGTATCCACAAATATCTTTCCACTACGTACGCTCATCCTACCATAAATCAATGTAACGTGTCACATTGAATGTACCCCAGTTATTACACGATGGATCTATCTTTTCAGATCGCTTACATTAGAAAAAGATGGAGAAGAAAGAGAAATGACTCATAGAAGGAGGTAAAAGTGAAACATTTCGAAATTCATAAATGAAAGAAAGAATAGTGAAAAAGTCGAAGAACTGTGTTGCATTATAAACTTGTCAGAAAAAAGAAGAATCCTTCCATCTGCCCAATAATTGAATTTAGCAAAATGAGCCGATGCATCGTCCTGATTGAATGGCTTCAATTTAAACGGACAAAAATTGCGCAAATAATGCACCTGTCTGTTCAAATCCTTTAAATGTCAGAAATGGCAATGCTTTTAGTCAAGAAAGAAGGCTAACGTCACCGTTAGACGCAGACCGAAGTACGAATAATTAAATATTAGAGTGAGTTGGAGGTTTCCTGACTTTATTTGAAGTGTTATTATTTGGCTAGAATTAGTTTTAGGCTTAATTGGGGGTAGCAACCCAACGAGTAAGGACAACAATTATATCTATTTTCTTTAGTGATCGATTATCTCAGGTAAATTTTATGTCCTTAAAAACTTTTTATCTACAGCCTTTAATTAGTTTATTAGTAAATATGTTTGGTATAAAGAGTGAATAATGAAGAATTGATATAATAAATATGTGATTTAACACGAAGATATTGGAAAGTAGTTTAACATCAGTTTATTTAATGAAAAATATATTTGAATATTTATTCTGAACTCAATTATCCTTTCGCTATCAATTTATGGTTTTTTGAAGCGTATCACAAGTGGTAAATTAATTGAACTGTATTGAGATAAAGAACATTATCAAGTACAAGAAAAGATATTTTAAGAGAGAAAATTAGACATATAAAGTGAACTAATATATTACTGAAATTTGACAGAAAATTTTAAAATTTGTGACGAAATGACCGTGATCTAGAAATTATTTCTTTTAAGTATTTTATTTTATCATTTATTATCGCAAGGTTGTTTTTAACCGCAACTGTCATAAAACTATCGGACATTTCAGGATGGGATTATTTCTGTAGCAGAGAAATACAGATCAATCACTTGTGAATACACTATAGGATCCATATAAACCAAGATATATATAATGTGGAAGCTTTCTGGATTTAGTCAGTCCTAACATGTGACAATGTCTTGCTGATATTTGGACAGAAGGCAATTCATCCGGACATAAAGCATAAATGAAAGAACGATGAAATCACACATTTTATCACTGTTATATTGATAATATAATGCGTCTCTCAATTTATTGCGCTACTTGACGGTAGAAACGACAAACGATTACTAAAGTAGAAATGCAAATGATAACACTGATGATAAATATAACTGTCTTTGTAGCAATGTTTGCTGCATCACCTGAAGTAGTGACATCACAGTAGCAGCGAATCCACGTAGTAAACGTTCGAGGACAATTAATTGCTTTTGTCTGGTTATTTTTCAAATTCAAATTCAAGGGATATTTGGGAATATCCTTTGTTGAAGCATGTAAGCTGGTTCACGATACATCAAGTACTTTACCAATTAAACAACTGAGGTAATCTATATGAAGGACGAAAGCTCAATGGCATCTTTCACCCAAACGATTTATGCTTTACACCTTTATGCTCTACTTCAGTTAATTCTACAAATCTATTGTATAAACCTACCTTTACATTTCGAACAGGACATGCAATTAATGTAGAAGAGCACATTGTAAACAACAATCATTGGTAATAGAACTGTCTGAAAAATATTTAAGAGTTTATGCTGGAAGAATATATTGCTTTAGGTGCCTTTTTGAAAAACATCAATAGATTTTTAGAGATATTCTTCAGGACTCAAAATGAATCCCAGATATTAAATGAAGTCACAATTTGATAGTGATGACCTTGAATAAGCCAATAATATTCATCTCAGTTGCTTACAATTTAAACTACCGAATCACTTAGCCATTTTATGCAAAGTAGTAATAGACTATTTACCGTCTGTGCATAATTAAAATTTTGAAAATATATGAATTATTGAGAACTAACAAAAATAGCAAGAAGTGGACACAAGAGACACTTATTATCCAGACAGGTGGCAATAAAGCCCAGAACAGCTGCACTGAGAAAGATTACCGGTATACCAACAAAGAATATTTTGTCGACAACTTTATCCGTTTTATTATAGTTCCGTACGGCATGGAGCACTTCCAAGCTTCCAGCAAATACAGTAACTGATACCACAGTGTACATCCATATCTTTGACATAATCCAGTTTTACTTCAAACACTTTTTTTCTTTTTATAATTTTCCATCCAACAAAATGTTATTCGAACAGTTCACTATCATAAGAATGGGACATAATCAGTAGCTGAAGATATCTAGTATGAAATACTGAGTAGTTTCCCTGTATCCAACTGAGCTTCATAGCCAAATAACTTATGTACATTAAACTCAGGATGCAAATTTCCATCTGCAGCAATTAAGATTACCTTAATATTGCAACCCAAAAAGGTGTTTCCAACCATCCCTGCAAAAGTAAGCTGATTTAAAATGACTAAAATTTTAGTGTGGAATTAAACTAAATAATCGGTAAATCTGGAAATGTGCTTATGTGTGAAAAAAGATAAGCACATAAAAAGACAATTTCCAAAACAACCGCCGTAACACTATTTGCCATTTAACATGCAATGGTTAAACGACTTTGATCATAAATACGATCGTCTTTGGGGAAACATTTTTTTTTCGCATAAAAAATTGGCCACAAATTTTCCTAAATGTTCAACATGTACAATTCATTCAGACATCAACAATTTACGATCATGTAAGTAAATAGTCTGTAATAACAAAACAAAATTTGAACCAAACTTTTTATCCATAGTATTTCATCATCCCCTCGCTAAAGTTTGTTAAATGTCTACTGCCATCTGGGAGATAAAGTAGTCTCGTAGTTTACACTGAAAGCTTCTTTCTAAGCATCTATTTAGGTCGGTCATTTCGAAAATTAGTAATGCCACCAAAATTACAGTGGTCTCAATTTTCCACTGAAGCTTCCAGTTCCAAAGTGATGAGAGTGAGAACTGCCAAAATTTGTGCATATCAAAACAAATAAAAACATTTCATTATCCAAAGAAACAATAAATTGTAAATCAGCACAATACATAAATACATTATTTTTTTTTAGATGAGTACCGGTCGGCAGCAGCTTTTAACTTCATCAGTAGTTCATTGCTTTTCACCAATGCCAGAGGAGTCTGTTTTTCCTGGAAAAAGATGAAAACTTAAATAATGTTACTTCGATATATGACGAAAGAAATAACCATTCATTCAATGTTGCTAAAGTAGGATTAACATAATTATTAGTATGAAGCCCCTAAAATGGACCTAGAAAAACAGCTGCAAAATCATTTCATTTAACCTTGCTTCTGGATAGAAAAAATGCCGTTAATTTAGGCAGTCCCAATACTCACCAGTAAAAAATAAAAAATTCTTATAATTTGAAAGTTAACTCTCGAACACTCAAAGATATTTGAAATGAACATAATTTAAACAACTTAATGAAAACCTTATTTTCAAAATATAAGTCAGCACCATGTTCTGCCAACAATATAGCAATATCTTCCCGTTGTTCTTCCACAGCCAAATGTCTATAATTCATCCTGACATTTATTAACAATAGTCCAATAAAATGATGAGAAATTTACTTCAAGTCTACTAATAAGAGAAAAATGAACAAGGAAATAGCTGACAAGCACTATCACAAAGAAAAAATAAAAAAAGTAGTATGCCAATCTAAATTTTTGTTCGTAGAACAATTTAGCGGAATTGCAGAAGGCGCAAAATTGTCTGAGGGAGAAGACCCGAAAAAATGCAAACAAGTTAATAAGTATTTATTAGTTTAGTGAGATAAAGGAATAAAAAATTCAGAACATTTTTAGGGAAAATACATTTTCTAAAGTAGAATAGAAGAGGGAAAATAGCGGAGAAATAATGATTTACTTGTTTCAGAGAAGGAAAAGCTCATAATCATCTAATGTAACCAGCAAACTTACAGTGGTGTACAACCAGCAGAATCGGTGAGATTAATCCTTAAGCTCGGTTCGCTTAATAAAATAGGTACAATCTAAAAAGAATCCTTTTATTCAAGGATTAAAACAGTCATAAAAATTTTATGGACAATGCATGCACAAGAAGTCGCGGCATTCAGCTCTATATTAAAACAATGATCTCATCTACCTTTTCATGACCTTGAGAAGCAGCTCGATGCAGTGGTGTTGCTCGATAATTGTCCTGTGCATTAACGTTTGCCCCATTTTTCAGCAAAATTGTCGTGATCTTAAGTATACAAGTTTTAAAAAAAGAATTCAAAACAGCAAATTAGGTCCCTTTATTAAAATGGAAACTAATGAGAAAAGGATGTTAACCAGCCAATAAAAAAAAAAAACTACAAATAACTGAAATAACGTAAAATCATACCTGTGGTCTATTTTTACTTGCAGCATAGTGTAAAGCAGTTTGTTTATTATTATTTGGAGTATTAACATCCATTAGAGGAAGACTGATTAAATATTTAACCACTTCCAATCGGCCAGCTGAACATGCAATCATCAGCGGTGTCCAACCCATCTGCAGTTTCTTGTAAATCTAGATTTCTGACAGCGCAGTATTTCTCATTAAAACTGTCATAATTTTAAGTATACAAGTTTCAACTACGAATCTAAAACTGGAAATTCAGTTTCATAATTAAAACAGAGCTTTATAATGAAAAGAAGAAACTGAACAAATGAAATTAAATACTTCAACATCTAGAATTATTTTGTTCTTTGTGGCAGTGGATAATAGTAAATGTCATCTCTTATAGCACTTATATCTAAATAAAATCTCATAAGTGAATCTGCTCAAAGAACTTAGTTCTCTTCTCTTTTATCCACCTACAAGAACGTACAGTATCTAACTTTCTACAAAGGTTTGAGAAAAATTAACTTCGATGATTCCAGACTTACGTCGTCTGGTGCTATAGCATCATCTTCCTGCTGTGATATGCAGAACTGCACGATCTCTAAACAACCACCACTTGCTGCCCAATGAATTGCTTTTCGACCAGACTTGGAAAAGGTTAACGATAAAAGATTTAATGCGATAGCCTGATGAAGAAAGTAAATAAAAACCCAAATTTTCCTGGATTTAGAACTTCGAGTTCATCTACCAAACTGAGGGGAGAGAATATCTCCTTCATGAGGATTTTAATAAGAAAATAAATTACATGAGGGAAATTCTTACATCATCCTTTCCAGATCTCAAGCTAGCATATTTTTGCAGCAATCGCTTCGCATCGTCTGCTCTATTTTGACGCAATGAATCGATTAGCTCTGCTCGAGCCATTTCCAATGTTTTTGCAGGTTCCTCGTCCATCAGTTTCCTTAAGCGAAAATTACTAATAGTACAATACTAGTGAAACATCGATAACCAATAACAAATCCTCTCAACAATAATTTTATCATAAATCTTACAAAATTTTTTGCAATCTGTTTTTCCCGGCTACAAATGTAACCTTCAATTCCATCTTAAGAAAGTTTGATTAAAGGGAGCAAAAGGCTTATTTCTCATCAACAACTGCTGTTACAAAAGCTATAACTTAAAGCTATTAAAACCATTAAAATGGTACATGTCAGCAATGGAAAACAAAATAATAATGGAATTATTTCATCCATAATGCGCATTAAAAACATTAGCATCAGTTTCATTTGATATAAGAAAATATAAAAACATAAGAAATATGACACAGTAGTTTAAAAAATGATCGAAAATACTCGTTTTCTTAATATATACAATATAACAACAACATACAATAGTAACGCAAAAGTTATTAAAACTTTGTCCGTACATTCTCGCCGACCATATTTTGATATCAACTTCCCACCGCTCTGAAGTACAGAAATAAGATCAAAACTTATACAAGCTATAGAGAAAGTTTGCAGAAATTAAAACTATCATCTTGCATTATTATCCATCGGAAACAAATTGTCTATTCTTTAAAAAGAATTTTCCCAAAATTTAGCAAAATTAAGATTGAGCACCTGTATATGCGCACCGAGTGATGAATATTCACATTCCGTATCTCTAAGAAGAGATGACGAATGAATTAATGTCGAAGTTGTGTCTTCGGACAGCTTCAATTGCTCGCTCATTTTTGTAACCAGTGATGTAAGGCTTTCTGTTGCCTTAAAAAAAAATAAATAAATTCTTGATCTAGAGGTATCCAAAACTGAAATTCCGTAACTAATTGAGAACAGAGTTTACAAATTTGAAACAGAAAAGAACTTATGACCGCTTAAACTTGACCACTTGCGAGGATTTTAAGGACCACTTTCCCTAATAATCAAATTAATATTTAACACCTACTTTCAAGGTTTGTGCCTTCAGATTTTCAGCACGTTTCCGACGACTTCTAAATTCAATGTCTTGAGAATCATTACCATCTTGCAATAAATATTTGCGCGACTGCATTTCTGTAATATTTCCTCGCGGTTACGCTGGTCCGTCAAACACACAAATCTTTGTATTTATTTAAAAACTTTAAAATTCAAGGTTTTATCCAATAAACTTACTCACCCACAACTTTTAAAAACTCTAAAATTGCTTGACGAAGCATTTGACGATTCTTTTCCAATTCACAGCGATGCTCTTTCACTTGAGCCAATAATTCAACACGATCATTTCGAAAGCCCATCTAAATGTGCAAATCATTGTATAGTAATGTTCACATATACGAAAAGTTCATCTACCTCACATGAATTTAAGAAACATAATGTAACAAAAATAAAGTTACCTTGTTTCCGAATTTTTCTAAGGCATCAATCAAATGGGCAAGTTCGGCCATTTCATCTTTAATATTTCGGGTGCACAGATTTAATTCCTTCTGGGACATAAATTTCTGCTGTCTTCAAAATAAAGCAATGCGAAAAGCATCAAGCATATATCATATCCCAAAATTAATGAATTATGTGGAACAAGAATATATACATATATACCGGAAAAACTGTATTTTAGAAGACTGAGTAAAATTTATTCTTTTTTAAATCTTTTGAACGATTTACGGAATAAATTGCGGTTTCCCAGTGTCATTTAAGTCATTAGTATAGCTCCATTTCATATACTCTCATGGAATGAAAAATCAAAAAAACTTTGGGGCAAAAAAGGAGCAAAGTAAAATTGAAACTTGCGGAAAATAAGACTGAGTGCTAAAAATTTTGGAAATAGTTGACAGTAGCGTTCCCGTAGGCAAATAACCTTAAAAGACGAAGTACTTAATGTTCAAACTAAAGCTGATATTGCACTTCGCCAATAAAGACCAACCTAATTTCTTCGATATGGTTTTTGATGGCAATATCAGCTTTAAGAATATCTTGCTGGCAGATTTGCAGCTGTACGAGATTCAAATTTTGCATCTGTCGATATAATAGTGATGCTTCCCAACAGAATTAGATTTCTTCCTATCGGATACGAATCCAGTTTATTCACTTAATGAATTCCAAAACCTGATAATGACAAATGACAGAAAATTGGATAAAGCAGCTTTCCTTTCTTAAAAGCTTTACCTTTTCTTCATTGGATACTCCCAAAAAAAAAAGAAAAAACCCATTATTCAGTTCCTAAACTGAAATTGCAGTGTTAGTTCGGAAATGATGGAAACGAGATGTCTTTTCGAAAAGCTGAATGGAAGTTAACCGTAAGGAAAAAAAATCAGAAAAACGTATAGTTTACTATTTATGCAATTTCTATGGTTCCTGAAAATTTCATCCATATGCAATAATGTCTATGACCAAATTTCTAACAACGACAAAAATGGCAATAACAAATCACACTTCATAACCGTATTGCTTCATGCACTTCTTATGAGCTTCTATTAGTTCTCCACAATGTTCTTCACCGAATAAAATTACGCATTCATCTCTGGCCTGCAAATTTAAAACAAGCTGAAATTATCGAACTGAACAAGGCTATGCATATGCAAATGCAAACTAGCTCGACCATCTCAGTCATACAAGACAGTTTTCTTGTTAATGGCTGTGTAATGCTACACGTTGACCTTAATGAAAGAGATTCATGCCAATCTACGACATGAGCTTTCAACTTTTTATTTAACAGATCTATTTCTTTTACAGACCTTAAATTACTTTAAATTCGACATTTCTTTATTCAAAGAAAATAATTCGTTTATTAAGCTGGTTTCTAGTGATTTTTTGTTTTCCACACCTTGAAAAACTGCATGAAAATTACAAGAAAATATATTAAATTAAGGAAAAAATAAAGTATTTTAGGTTAACCATACTGAAGAAATACAATAAAATAATGAAATTCGATTAGTTGACGTCAAAACATCATGTGAAATATACAACATTGCTCCCATTTCAGATTAAATTAACCTTTTTAGTTTCCGGACAAGCGCAACAAGGTTTCGGCTTTTCAAGATTATCATCCTTCAGTGATATCAAACATTCTTTACTGTCAGTCATCTATAAGATATGATTATAATACACTAAGCCCAACTAAACATTAATATATATCAGACTTCTGACGAGGTTAGCATATTGTCAATATGTCTCAAGATGCATGAAACACGAAGTTGACCAGCCCTCTTATTGTTTTATGGCTCTTTATGGATTATACAGCTCGACTTCCGCCCACCTACAATACGTCACAGCACAACTGTAACTAAGGACATTGTTTACCGATTAAATCTGCTAAATGACTGAGTGATTTGAAACTCTTTCTGGGAAAAGTTCTCGACAATTATGACTGAATTGTAACAAATAGAGATGGACGAATGAAAACACAAAGGAGAGCATATAACACACCAAACCAATCTGTCAACTTATCACTTCTACTTCTGACTGTTAAGTCTTCGTCTAGTTACATTGCCACTTATGCTGTAAAGTTAGGTTACTATCGCGAAATTAAGCTGAAGAAGCAGTAACAAACTGTTCGCGAAGTGAGCACAAATTCCCAAAGGGAAAATAATTTTACTCAATACTTCTTTATGCAGTTATGCAAAAACACAGAGACAATGAAAGGAAAAGAATACGAAAAACAAAATCAAATTGAACCGATCGTTTCTAAGCTGCTGAATTAACCAAAATTCTAACAATATGAAACTGAGGCTCGTACGCGTTTAATGTAGGATAATTTACGAATACGAACGAGGCAGCCAAATGAGAGATTCTAATGGCAAAAAAAAAAGGTGGATCTGAAATTGAAATTAATTTATAAGATAAATGAAATATTGGCACAACTTTGCAAAAGCAGCCTGGTCGTTTTCCAAAAAAAAGTGTTAATACCAATGAGTCGTCGGGCAATATTCGAGCAAGTAAACAAAATTTTAATGAGCAACAAAAGGTACAATTTTATAATATCCGTCTAATCTTAATAATGGAATAAATGAATAAACCGGTAATTCAATTGGTGATTTACAGTGCTAAGAAAAAAGGTTTTTCTAGATGGATTAATATCAAGAAAAAAAAAAAAATTAGAAAGACTTTGATGCAAGGTAACACTCTCTAAAAAAAAAATATGACGCAGATGACATCACAGCATTTGAAACGAACGGAATTAAATTTTGAATTTTGCTTTTCTAGAGATCGTAATCTAGCAAAAAATGTCAACCAATTTAATTATAAAAAAAAAGTTAGGAATTTGCGATCCCACGACCCTGAAGGCTACCATTCAGGATTCAGTGATAGGATGCATGTACAGAAAGCATGGAGTGCTTATAAATCTTAATAAAGTCTTGGAAAATGTTATTAAGTTAAAAAATTGACAAGAGAACCAAATTCCTTGACTCAATCCTGTTTTCAAAATCCAAACCAGCCGTTTTCCTATCAGTGAGAATATGTTATCGATTTCATTCCACCTAAAATTAAGTTTAAGAGTGATAAAATCGAATTTCAGCTTCTAAACTGCGAAGCCCAACTACCTAGTTCATTTCTGGATAATTTAGCAGATACTGTTTGGAAAATGAATAAATAAAAATCCCTATTTATGAAAATGTAGTATAACTAGTACTTGAAACTTTAAATATAAAAAGAAGTTAAGTTCCACGGAATATCATGAAACTTTACTTATATCCTATATCTCCAAATCTCTGCATTTCAAGATATATCCTGTATCTTCAAACCACTACATTTTAAAATCACAACTGGAGAATCACATGATTTAGAAAGCTATTTTCGAAACTAATAATGAAAATAACCTGTGAACTGCATCATATAATACAACATGAAAAATACAATTTCATCCAAAAACATAATCAGTAGCTCTTGATAAGTCCCACCAGTTGCAGCTTAGTGCTGAGATCGCTTCTTCCTGGAAGGATATTATGGACGGAAAAAAAAAAATAAGTTTGAAAACAATGAACTTAAACTGACGAATTCTGATTATTTTAACTTATGAAGTCAACCTGCTTAACTCCCATGTCTTTCAGCTTGTCGATTTTGTTCCAGAATTCATCGTCTCGTCTGCCTTCGGCTTTCGCATAATGCTGTGCCCAAAATCGTGCTGTTCGCTAAATTTAATAATGTACACATCCAGTTAAAAAAAAAAAGAAAAAACCAATAAGTCGAATAACTACTAACATTTGGGCTAGAAATAAATGAGTTATCTGACTTTGTAAAGTTGCGGATTATCCATATACTGCCTCGCAACAACAGCATCCTGAGGGTCATTTGGCTCGGGCAAAGTTAAAAGTGCTTGGATACTCAGCAAAACAGTACGCAAAGTTAGAGAAGCGGCCCTGCAAAAACTGAGAGTATTTAGAAAAAAAAAAATTACAGTACTGTTTCATGTTACCCCCAAAGGCTAAAAATCAAAGCCTTCACTCCCTAAATATATTCCACATTACAAAACTATCTCATCCCTGAACAGTTATCAAGAGTTCTAGCCTTCCAAATAAATATTTTGAGAAAAACTGGAGAAATTCCAAATTTATATTTACAACTTACCATTGTTCTTTTAATATATCAAGACAAATTGTCCCGGTCTGCGAACTGATATTTGGATGCCAAATTTTTGTAATAAATTTGCACTGTAAAAAGTGTCAAATAGTTATTTAAAAATGAAGAGTGAATAAGAATATGGTTACACTGAAATCACTTTTCACTCACTAATTTCAAACCATATTGCTTTAAAGGGAAAAACTGGCTTGCAATTACAGAAAGATTCCTGACGACTTTTCAAGTACACTTACTACAGGTGGTTGGAAGGGATATTCGTCTGGAATTGTGATATCCAACGCATAAGTACCACCTTCGTATGGACTGTCCGGTGGCCCCCGTATCTCCCCACGTATTTTTGTCAGCGAGTCATTCCTGATTTCAATCATTACGCCCGTTTCTGCCAGCTGAAAATTTTGAATGAAAAATTCAAACTCTAAGTTCTTTTAAAGTTTCCGCCCTGAAGTCAAGAGAAAACCAACAGAAACCCGATGCGTTTTACCTAGGTTTGCATCGTGACTAATGATTTCCTCTATCAAATTAACTGTTCTGTCGACTTAAACTTCCGTATGCACAAGTTTCCAAGAACGGTACTAGTCTGAATAATGAAAACGGAGCAAAGTATTTTGAAAGAGAGCACATACTTCTTTATTAGTAATTATTTCCTTGCATTCTCGTTGTACACGTGAAAAAGCGATATTCTGAGACATCAGAGGAATGGTCTGGTCTGGATTGATCGACTGAAATTAATATTTCATACAAAAACATAGCTGCAAAATGAGCAGCAAGATACGAAAAACTGAGGATCAATCCATTAATATGAGATACTTATTAGAGCACTAAAAGATGCAGCACTTACGATACCTAGCAGGTATCCACAGGGCGACCCTCACCCATACACCAAACTCCCACCAATGAGATGATAACACTGACCCCAATCATCCATCATCTCAAAATTTTCACGACTCTCTTTTCACAAGGCCGCGAGACAGCTGTTAAATGGAGGCTTATCCAGATTCATTTACTGTAGTGATTGAGTTGATTCTTGTTGGATTGACTGGGTTAATTCTATGTACTGTTTGGATTGATTTCAGGTGATTCGTTGGGTTGATTCCAAGTCAGCATGGGCAAGTTAGTAAAGAAGAGGGGAATAGCTACTGGGAAGGAAGAACGAAGTTCGGGAGTGTCGAAGAAGTCAAGTCTGTGGTCAAAGTGCTGGATAACTGGGGTTATGCTGACGGGTTTGTGCTATGTTTAATTTTTTCTCTGCTATATTAGTACTAATGAATAATACTGATCTTTGACCCTTAGAGTTAAAGTAAGGAGTTAAATTAAGATCTCCCAGAGAGTTACTGTACGGTTATCTATATACTAAACAAACAAAACATAACACATGTCAGCATTATATCAGTTGAGAAAAATCGTTGTAGAATTGTATTTCAGAATGATCATTCTATCATCATACATATAAGTTAGGGCACAGCTACACATTTTCTTCTCCATGGGCATCATTACATGTCCTTTTCAAGCAGTATGATTGAACGACAATTGAACTGTTATTTTTGATCACATGGATTTTTTGTGGTCCTACACTACTTGTTCTTCCACAGGAGTGGGACAATAGGTACTAGAATTCTCACGTAGGTTTTGTCTATATCGAGCTAAAGCAGATTTTTAACCATTGGACTAACATGTCTATATTTGTCTTTGAAAATTTTTATAATTAGAAATGTTCATTCTTAGAATCAGTGGAACATTCAATATTTCCTTTTGGCAAAAATTTATTTTGAGAAAAGACTTCAGCACCTTCTGTCTTGTAAGCCTTTGAAGGTTTTGTGAAATACTGCATTTAGAAACTTGATTCCTTTTGATTAACTTTTATGATATATCAAGACAAGCATTTATATGATCCCTGCAGATCAAAAAATATTTACGCTGACTTAATTATCATGATTGTTAACAAATGCAATAAATACTTTTTTTACAATAACAGTATGAAACAATAACTTCCATTAATGAATTCAACTTTCGCGCCTGAAAATCAGTTCTTGAAACGAGAGATTTTATCATTTTACTTGACAGTAGTTACTCTCAGGAAAAAAGAAAAAGCCAGTAATCGGTGGATTTAACCATTATTAAAGTTTTGATGGCATCGTTTACAGCAAGAAACAGGATCCAAAAATTTTTAGAATAAAGTTTTTTCCAGAACGATCTAATACATCTGGAAATTTTTGAAATTCTAAAATATTTGGAGAAGGAACCTACATCTCCTTTACTTTTCTGATGGTAGGATTATAGCACCCGGCGAAAGTTGTATTCATCCGCCGGAAGAACAATTCGATTTCCTGAAATTTTGCCACTTTCAGGACATTCCTTCTGATTTTAACAGATTTGAATGAAATAAATCAGAAAAATAGATACGTCAACCTCCTGTTTTGAGCGGCTTCTTTTCTCGATATTATCTCGATAAAAGTCTTTGATTTTATCAGTTAATTCCAACCTTCTTAATTTTTCCATTGCCCTGCAATTTTCTTTTTCGGACTTATTTTGTCTACTTAGAGTATAGATAAGCTTGGACTAGTTGATTATTGTTTTGGCCTTATTTGCATTTGTGACTTTCGACATCTCACTAAGGCAGACTTGAAATTTCTTCACTTTCAAATTTTTTTCAAAACTGACTATAAAATAGAAGTAACCTTCGTTGCGCTTGACTCAAGCTACGAGTTATCTCTTTGAGTGCTCCAGGCACATCATTTCCATCATTCCATCTGTCATATTCCATATACAATTCTAAATCGTCGTCTAGTTTGGTTTTGATAAAATCATTTATAAGCTTAGGATTATTGCTGTCGGTGGCTTGCTGCAAGCGTTCCAACTCCTTCGCACCACAGCGATCTAACACTGTTCGTACACATTTAGGCTCGTTTGCGTAGCATTCGAATTTATCACTCTTCCTATACAAGGAACGAATAGGCGGTAACATTTGATATGTATTTACAGTTATGCTATTTAGACTGATAAAAATTTGATACTTTTTTTAATAAAGACATACTGAAAGAGCTTCCTGATCATATTCCATAGCCAAATCAGAATGTTTTCTCCTGCTTCTTTTTCCGCACGTTTCTCGTTATAATACTCCAGAATGGCATACTGATCTATTTGCGGTAATTCTTGTTCAACTTTCGTGTTCCAGAGAACACGAATAATACTGTATATGGTCGCATTCTAAAATTTAAATTTATTAGAATTACTTGAAGTCTGAAGTGGAAGAGGTGAAAATTAGAAGTTTAGGATTTAAGAGGCAGAAAAAAAAATAAATGAAAAGGCTTACTCGGTATGCTTCAACATATTTAAATTGTTCTTTTGTGAAATTTAACGGTGCGAACGCATTTAAGAAAGTTTCATCAATGTCAGTATCAGAATTGTCTGGAACCCTATGTTTAGCATCTGCGAAACTCTCCGGTCTTCTATCTTTTGCTTGAAACAACTGCAAATTCAAAATAAAATTAATATTTTTGGCCTAACTGTATTACAGATTAATTGTGTAGAGGATGTTCTGAATTTTATGTTCTACTACATAGAAGTTAGGGGAGCTTGTCAAGTTCATTTGTTCTTATTTCTGGAAATCTTTTTTATTGAAAAAGTATTGGATGCTGAAAGATTGCCTGTTAAAAATAATGGGAGAAGTAATGGCTGAGATATTTTATGATGGCATGACGAAAATTGAAACAAAATAGTATGACGTCTCGAGTAAAATTCTTCTTGCTTTTCCACGTAGTCCCAGAATTAGTTGACAGAATTGCTTCGTTGCTAACTTACTTCACTCCTTTTACGATCAATCATGATTTTGAGCGAAGCATAATTCTTTTCACTCAGATACCTATCCAGCACTTCAGTTTCTGTTCTGCTCAAGTTACTTAGCAAATAGAAGATAAGATTTGACGATCTTGTATCATTGCTTACTTGTCGCTCCGTAAAAATATTCCCAACTGATGAAGCTTTTGTCACTGCAATGAATCACTAAAAATTCATTTGTACATGAAATTTGTATTAAGCCCTTAGAATATATCTTAGCTGTCTACAGGTGTCTTATTTTCTAGTCTTTTTTTTTATTATTGATTTTTTTCGTCTCATACTTTTATATCCTTTTTTCATATCTTAAACTCCAAAACCACACGCCAAATTTTTCATGATATTTTTACTCTTAGAAGAAATTTGTCAAATACATATGTGCATGTTATGTATGGCAGAGTTTATAGTTTTTTTTCAAGGATATTAATTGACCGTTTCATAGCATTACATAAAACTTCACCGGTATGTTTGTGAAAATAGTGGGCTTATTTGTTGTTACAAGGAGATAGTTCGAAAAACACAAGCTTCTTGTCTTAACTTGTCTCAACTTTCTTCCTCAGAAAGTGCATTATTGTTAACACTTTGAAAAAACAAAATTTGATGATCGCATTGCAGTAACGAATACATGCCCTAAACATTTAACTAGCTTCTTAAGTAATTATAGTTGAATAGGTTTGGTCTATCATATCCCCATGTAATTTTCATATTTGATTTTCGAGTAGTTTTACAGGTTTAATATTCATTTCCTCTTATGCCTAAGTACATCTTTAGTGAATTTTAGCTAGATCCTTATTATAAGATGGATAAATTCTAGATCTTAGTTATTAAGACTGTTCATTACTATATGATCACAATATAGTCATGTTAAAGCTGTTGTTTTTTGTCGGATGTTAATGATTTTAGTCATGAAGTCATTCCTCTTAATCCATTTGTTTGTTCGGTCTTAATTTTTGAGCTACCAAATCTCCGACAAAATTTTATTGAATTGCTTAAAGTTTCTGCATACATGTTTTGTTACGTTTCAGTACCATTCAATAATTGCCACTGCATGCAAACCGGTTTCCCTTCAAAATAATATAGCATACCCCAGAAATCGGTCGTCCAGAAGACGCAAAAAAGGATGATTCTGTTGCCGATTCCCATGCAATGTGAGATAATACTGAAATTTTGAAAAGAAACCAATAGAGTAATTTTTTCAATTACTGAGTTTCAAACTGGTATAATATCGCTCTTTCACTCAGTTGCCTCAGAGTACCTCATAACCATATAAAACACTGAATCATTTAACACAGAACATTTCAAAATTTGAATCCCGAAATAGAGTAAATTTATAAATAATGGGCTAATACTACAACTTTAATCTGTAATCTTGCATATTAATATTTTTTAATATTAAGAAGTAATTGATGTTGGACTACAAAGATTAAAAAAATGTAAGGTTGCCTGATCTAATGAAAACTTTAGGAGTTGCAGGGATCGAAAAACGAAAAGAAAAATGAATTGTAATGGGATTAGACGAATACTGATTTTTCGATAAATGATAGCGAAGGAGGCTAGAGCGAATTAAAAATTTTATCATCAGAAGCTCTGGGAAAAAAATTTCGTTTAAATGTTTACCTTAAACAGGAAAAGGAAGTTGATTCAGTTCCCTCTAAATCTCCATTTTAGTGATTTCAAAAGTAGCTTTTAAGGATAGAATGTCTATTCTTGGTATTTTTGCGTTTTTGTTGTAATCGAACATACCAGTGCTGTAACGATTTGTTGACTGATTCTGTACTGTATTAAGTCCCAAATACGAAACTAAGTACGCGCATCGAATTCCGGTAAATAAACATTGGCATATGGCTTTTGCGTCAATTACTTTCAATTTCTCTTTCCGCTGTATCGTGAAAGTTCAAAGTTCAAAAGAAAAAAAAAATTATGATCCTGAAAGTAGTACTTTTCATGATATGTTGAGAAGCACAGAAAGCGTAAAAGTTTAGCAATTGACTGTGCAGTTCGCTTGGTAGAAAGTGTCTCTTTTTCATGTCTAATACAGTTTTAAAAGGATATGAGGAGCTTTAGGTAAGAAATATTTAGAAGACTTTTTACTGTTATTTTGAATAAAGAGAAAGGATAGTAAGTCCCAAGTAGTCCAGAGGTGGTATTTCCGAAGGAGACCATTTATTGGTAACAGATCTAAAAGTTAGCGTCGAGGAGCACTGAAACAGTTGATGAGTGAGCATAATAAATACAGGTATTGGAACTACTACAGTATGACCTTGGCCCTTTTTTTGGTAGCACCCATTCCATCTGGAAAAAATAGCCTTTGAGTAGTCTGAAGTTTTGTAGCATTGTAAACTGAATGGATTATTCGTTATCGCTGTAAAAAAAACAAAAAAAAAAAAGAAAAAAAAAAAAAAAAAAAAAAAAAAAAAAACTGAAAATGAATGAAAACAGTTAGTTCTGGTGGATTTCAAAACAACCTTTTTAGACGTGAAAAAAAGTACTTTATCCATGTCTACTGTATAATTGGTAATTATAATGGACACTTATTCCGTCTGCTTTTTCTCTTCTGACTAAAAGGTGACTCGACAAGAGTTTTCCTGCTTCTTTAAATCATTAGATTTCAAAAATTTA
>PQVD01000992.1:101059-117548 GCA_003012265.1 Setaria equina
TTTTTTTTTTTTTTATAGTTCTCTGCATTCGCGCTGACCACGCAAATGGGTTCACTTTTCGGTACTTTTATTCTTGATTTTATTCCGGTCAAAGCGATGAGCACTATTGTATTTGGCCATGTGGTATATTTTCCCACTAAATTTAAAGTTTTGTATAATCAAATTGAGATTTGTACGCCTAATATAAATAGACTTATTTTAGATAGCGTTTTTTGTTGCATTTACCCTATTATTTGGTAACGAAATGCTGCTTACATCGTTCTATCTGTCCAGCATTATCACTTTTTCGGTACATTTCTTTTTTCTGTTCTTTGACCACTTATTTTTAAATGTAGAATTTAAAGAAAAAAGTCAAGAATTGTGGAATTAAGAATTTGAAAAAAAAACTCAAAAATTGTGGAATTAAGTATTATAGATTATTTTATTGCTGGATAGATATCTGTATCGTATCACAAGTCGACCATTATATATGGCTGCCAACTTCGTGCTGTTTATTGTTGGTACTGTAGGTATCAAAATAACTATAAGCCGCTTTATGCAGATAGAAGATGACGTAAGCCAATTTTTTTGCATAAATTTGGTTAGTTATTTGTAAAACAATAATCACAGTGAGCGAATTTTTAAATTTTTGTTTAGCTTTTGAGTTATATGAGGGAATAAGTTTTTTGAATAATAGCTTCAAGCTTCAGGCCCATATAATGGATCTTCTTCGTGCCAAATTTACATCATTTGCAAATTTTCACACGCGTTTGTACACATGCGCTAAAGAATTTGATTTTATTGGAAGCGAGGTAAATTATAACAGGTGAAATAAAGTTTAAGAGTGTCTATAACAACTTAATTCATGTTTCGTATTAAAGCGGACATGATTTAAAACAGTTGGTGAGCTGAAATTTTCAAAAAATAATCTTTGTAAATGTACATAACCTTTGTAAATCTAAAGGCAGTGTACAAAATCCATTTTTGGAGCTCTAAGTCATATCAGTTTAACACCGCTATTTCTGTTTGTCGTTAAATCTAGAAATAAGTGAAATTTTTTGACAAATGCAATTATATTCTCCAAAAGTTCGCTATTTATAGGATCTGACAGATCTGATGAGAACACTTCTGTTACCAGCTGCGACTATATCACTTTTCCTCGTCTTCGTGTTTTTTGTACAATATGAGCCGCTGATGTATCGAGACAAAATTCGAGTCAAACCATGTGCGGAGGTATTTCTTCCAATTAAAAACGAAATTTTCTTCCATGGAAATATTATTCCGTCCATATGAAAGATTGTAAATCATTCAGATTTAAGATGGGTGCTGATACTGTAGCAATGAATTTCGTACTAAGGAGGCATGATTTTGATTTGGAAATCATTTTCTTTAATATGGTCATTGATTTGACAATATATGATTGATTTAATTGACATCTGTAATATAAAGTAATATGCCGTAAATGAATTAAGCAGAGTTTTGATTTTTTGGACAGCGTCATTGAACACATACGAAAACATAAGAGCGATGCAAAGGTAATATATATATATGATATAGGGAATTTGTAATTTATTTGAAAGTCTAAAAAAAAAGTTTATTGAAGATCGTTTATAATACTATCCAGTGTATTTGTTTCATTATCATGGCTTGCCTTATCATGCGTTTGAAATTATTTATGACTCCTCATTTATGTATCATTGTGGCAGTTTTGGCCAATTATGAGGTAAACTTAATTTTCACATCTTTGGTTTTGTATTAAATTCAAGCAGGGGAATTATCAGAACTTAATTTTTGGGTAACTGACTATTACTTTGCTTCTCAGTTCTTCGTCATTTATTTTTTTTTCCCCCTACGATTCTGTTTGAAACTTGTCTTTGTATAATCGTTATGCTCAAAACCCGCAAATATTTATAAACTGTTTCGTAATACAGATGTATATTGCGAGTAAGCTGATTAGTGAAATATCAAATGGAATTAAATCTGAGGTTTTTCAAAAGATGTGGATGATCTGTCCTTTTTCAAACTTCAAGCCATCAATATTTTTCCATCGTATAATTAGACACAACATGATAATTTATTTGTAATGTTTCAGTTCGTGGTACGCGTTCTGCATTTTAACATGTCAGTATTGATGCACAGAGTTTTAGTTGTCTTGTTATTGTCAACCATGGCACATCAGGGAGTGGTGAATATCCAGAAACAGTGGGAAATTCAGGGAGAATACAGCAACCCGGATCAAGAAGCACTCTTTGGCTGGATATCTAGTAATACGAAATCAGGTGTATGTTGTTTGTGAAGGGGATATGTGAAACCGTTTTTTGAATTTTCCCAAAAATTTCTCAAGACTTTAGGTGGTGGACTACCATTTATCACTTTTTAACAGGAGGAATGCTTGCAGATTCTGTTTTTGCTGGTCCAATGCCAGTTATGGCTAACGTCAAATTGTCCACTGGAAGACCGATTGTAAATCATCCTCATTATGAGGATGCTGGACTTAGGCAAGTATTATTTTTTTACTGAATTTGCTGTAAATGTGTGTTGTCTTTCCTTGCAATTTTACTTTAAATCTAATGGATTTTAATCGTTGGTAGAGTTAACCAACATCTTAGAATTTATTTATTTATTTATTTTTTCTCAAGTTGCTATCAACACAAAATTGAAAATTTCTTAATGCACTTTATTATACGTCTCACTCAGGATAGTTGAGAGTTCTTATCATTTTTCTTATAAAATAAAATTTATAAACAAAAATTATAAAAAAAAAATCGATAGTTGGCGAAGTATATATTTTTTAACCACAAATGTTCTTTCCTTTTCCCTTTTTGTTATATTAAATTAACTTTTTAGAGCTCGGACACTCAAGGTTTATTCGTTATTCAGCCGAAAACCGTTGAAAGAAGTTTACGATACTTTAAAAGAGATGGGTGTTAACTATTACATTTTTCATCCTAGTTGGTGTGACCCACATGCATCAGTGTTAGTTTCCACTGTTTTTTGAGGTTCAAAAATTTTTAATACTTGCATTTCACGAATAGTAAACTGAATTGTCTAATCCTTTGCAATTGTAAAGTGACTCAAAGTCCCTGAAGTGTTAGTGACGAAGTTTATTTTCTAGAATTTGCTGGCAAGTTTTTTAAGTAAATATGGAATTATTTTAACTAATTGTCTATTTAGTACTGTTAATGCATAAACTTTCATTTTGATCGTGGATTAGGTTCTCGTCAGACACTTACAGATGATGAAAATAGTCACTGTCTAAGATTAATGCAGAAATTAAAATTAAACGGAAAGGTAGTGTACACTGGAGAATAACGTTCTTGATTCTTTTTCGGCAGTATTTCAGCACATGAGTGTATTGCGTACTGATTTTATTAGTTACAGGCCTGAATGTAGCTACCGTGCAATGTGGGATTTGCAAGATCCCGCCAATCTAAAACGTGAATCGTTATGTGATTTAATTTTGGATGTACTGAGTGGACATCGCATGAATGCCCTTGCACCCTTCAAGATTGTTTACAATACTAGGAGCTATGTCATTTTCGAACTTTTGCAATAAATTTGTTTTGTTTATTATTCAGTTTTCTTAGAATTTAAAAAAAGACGATTAAATCTATCCATTTTTATGTCTAAACAGTATTTTTCCATTTTTTCTTCTGTGAATGTCCTAGCCACAAGAAATTGCTTCTTCTTGCTAAATGAATTAATTAGCAAGTGATAACAGTTTTGGTTGACTTTTCTGGTGTTACAAGTGAAGAAGGTTGTATTTTTCCCACATGGTCAAGTCAAATACTAGCATTGTTTGGCACCGTTGTTGTCTTCCTTTTAAATGGTGGACAAACTTCAAATAAGCGGTTATTCCTTAATCTTATAGATGAATAATTTGTTAAGCCTTCAACATATTTCCATTGCAGAGTACTTACCATCTTGTATATTTTGCTTATGCGGAGTTTTTGCTTCGTTTGTTTTGTAAGGATGAAACTGTAAATGTTTCACATATATATATATATTTGTTGTGTAGCTGAGTGAAGTAATCAATTGCTACTGATCACTCCGATTGTAATTCAAATAATCGTCCCCTAAAAGTGTATAACTCGCTCGTTGCCTTAATCTCGTTTAGGTTTAGAGAGATAAATGCATAAAGATCTCATCCCTTAGAACGAATTAGTTTGTTTTGAAGTGTTAAATTTTGAAGATCTTTGTTTACCTCAGTTTGAAGATTTCTGATTTGTGAAATGTAGACGGTGCTTTGTTCAGTCCATCGATTTCCGAATAGTGTGGTGATCTTGTACCTAAATAAGCGACGATTGTTGGCAATAAATATTAAATTCCAATATTAGTATTAGTATCAAAAATTTGGATGTGTTGATCTCTGTTTATAGAGCGATGGTCGCTGAGTTCCTCTGAATTGTAGTGGCACTACACTGAAACCTGGTGGTTTATGTTCAGTCTTACTTTTGAATCAATGACATACAGTGCTGTGCACTAGGGGCGATAGTTAGTTCAGTGTGATGCTGTAACTTCCCATCATTTAATAAAATTGAAATAACCCATTGATGTTGGCTTTTCTCCATTGAAAAATTATTTCTACGTTAAAAGCTACAAATCATATACTAAACTGATAAATTTACAAGTCGTCAAGCCAAGAAAATGCGAAAGAATTTCACGAATTTCAGCAGTTTTAAGGAGGATCGCGTCATATTTGGTTTATAAATGGTATGAAAATCAGAAATTCAACCGACTTCTTAGTAATCTTAGGGGTTCAGGGCCTTTGTTACGACTGTTTTGTTACTTCCATAATAGCCAAGAATTACAGAAATTGCAGAAGTGAAAGTTTTTGTTAAACATAACAGATTCTTGTATGTTTCAGTAGTCTGATATATATATGGGTGGAATATGATGATATAGAAAACGCCATCAACAGGGCCGGGAGTTGGAGCAGGAGGGACACGTGTTAGTATTGCATGATCGAGAAGACCTTGAAAGATAGTCGGTACCTGCCTGGAGAGGGTCAGCTCCCGCTTCAAGGTCATGCGAATGATTGCGACAATATACGAGAGGGAGACGAGCAAGAGGAGGAGACTCTCGATGCTCATCCATTTCAGCATCAAATTATGCACCTCCATTTTCGCTAGAATTTACCTGCAGTAGGTGACAGTTGCCCAATCGCTTGGGCTGCTTTATTGCTTGGTTCAGGATCGGAAGTTAGTGGTCACCTTACCGATGACCACAGCAACGGTGACATATCATGAATTGCCACCCCTTACAAGTTGGATTTCCGATTCCCAGCAACAGCAGCAACATCAGCAACAGCAACAGCAACAGCAGCAGCAACAACAACAACAAACCCATAATCCACCTTCTCCAACCTCAATTCCAATTACGGCATTTGTCGCAACAGTACCCTTAGGGATTGAACAACATGGCCAACAACCACCACAGGTCCTTACCGATCATCGACATCCGCAACAGCATACATTGGTGACATCACAAGAAATTTTTTGCACTCAGACACTGAATCATTACCGTACAGGTCAATCTTAGGTTCTATCATATTTCCGTAATTGGTAATTAATAGATTTGATAACATCTCTGGCAATCGTGCATATTTAACTAATGTTTACCATTATAATTTTGGTTTCATACTTGAATTCTGAGGTTTATCAATGAATGGTTCCATTACATTTCTCAGTTTTTGGTATTAATTTGCGTCAAGAACTGTAGGATTTATTCATATTCCACTGTTCCTCGATATCTTCAAAACTTTTCTGTAATTCCAAAAACTATTTGCAAAATTTCATTAAGTTAAATTTCATTTCAAAAATTCTTCATCAAGTCTTCTAGAGAAAAGAGGTGAAGGTCGTTTAAAATGGATGGATCTGTGAATGTATGCTGATGGTACTCTGATAATTTATCCATTTTATAACAACAACAGCAATTAATTTCAGCGTGTTGCAGATGTCGAAATTGATGACAATTTTTGGGCAGCCACATCTTTCCTGTCAACGCCACCACCATCTTCTACTGCGATTCAACGATTCCATCAGATACATCCCGTTGCCCATGGAAATATTCAGTGTACCGCGGTTGCTTTACCAACATCAGGAACACAACAACCTCAACAGGTAGGTCTACATCTTTATCGAGACATTCACTCAGTCGTTTCTTGAAAACATTTTCTTTTGAGATTCAAGAGATTCGATGGGAAACACACAAAGTGACATTGTCTGTTTACATTCTTGCGTAAAGATGAATGAGAACTTGTTTTATAACATTTTACACTAACTGTGTTATTAGCTACTGTAGAAAGTAATTTTTCTCTTCTACAACTAGCAAACTTGACCGACTCATTCAGTTTTTTCTATTCACCTGATTCTGACTTATGAATAAGAAATCCATGCCTTTCTGTAGTTTATTTTCTTCTTGTACAGAAAGGAATGTTAATTGAATACTCTGTTAAAGCTATTGCCACACAGGCAGTACTTGTTGCAGTTTAGGATGACTGCTGATTAATTGTTGTGGGACATGTCGAGCTGAGATGAACTGTTTTCCCTGTAGCGAGAATCTGCCATGTTTGGCCTTGAAAATTTTAAATTATTCGCCTGAAATGTCCTCTCCATTTATCCTTTTCAAAACATTATTTCTCTAAAAAAAAAAAAAAAAACATTTTTTTTTTAAACTCACACTATTTTTTCTATTAAACTTTTATTTCAAATCGATCTTTGATTCTTTCAGAATTATTTCTCGAAAAGAAAAAGAATGAGTTTGACCTACTTCTCATGCAGAAAGTGGTTTTGAATTTATGTAAAGTTTTTTTATAATTTTAAGGAAAATGATATTTTCCCGAAGTTGCCAATCATTTTTACATTTATGATTAATCAAAAAACAAAATGTAGTCACAATGTGATAGTTAGCCCAAGTAGTATATCTGATTCTTTGGCTAGAGATAAATCAATTTTCTTTGTCCTTGATTATTTGTATGCAAGTTTTGTTAAATAGTATTTCATTAGACTCATGGCAAAAGCGAATATCGAAGTAAGAAAAGATCTAGCAGCAGTTGTTCATCAGTTCGTTCTCCATCTTTACCTTCTTCAAGCGGCATGGTCGTCCACAGTGTAACCGAAGAACTTTGTTTGGTTTGCGGTGATAAAGCATCTGGGTATCACTATAATGCTCTCACGTGTGAAGGATGCAAAGGTGTGTTTTTCTTTTTTTATTCTTTATTTTCCTTCCACAGAATTATCAGTACCCGGAGATTTATACTTTTTGAAGGTGCAGATTTTTAGGTCAAAATCAAGAGTGGGAAATATTTTAAAAGGAAATGCTTCAGGGTTTTTTCGACGTTCAGTTACTCGGAAAGCAATTTATCATTGTAAATATGGTGAATCTTGCGATATTGATATGTATATGCGGCGGAAATGTCAACACTGTCGCTTGAAAAAGTGTATGGAAATCGGAATGAGGCCTGAGCGTAAGTGTAGCATTTTTTTAAACAAATTTATTTGTCAGTTCAGTTCTCTGAAGTTTCAATGCCTTCTATTTGTATTTGATTTTTGAAAAATCTTCCGTTCAGTTTATTTAATTTTTGCTAGTAACTAGAAGAATTTGCTTTCTTTTCTGTTATTAACACCACTAATAACTGATAATCTAACTATTGTATTCTGTGAAACGGCTGAATATTGGAACACGTGAGCCTCTTTCAAGGTTCAACTGCTCTCTCAGTTTGTGAATATTGGATGGAAATCCAAAGCAAAAATACCTGAGGCAATTCACAATTTGCATGTGCTACTTGAAAATTATATTATTTTTGGTTATATTTAAGTACTTTATCGTCCCTTTCTCATGGCTTTTTTCGATTTACTTACTTTTCTAATAAGGATTTGTTTATGAAAAGCTATCACGTTTGAGATTGCTATTTGTATCATACACTGCACTAAACTGATTTTTGGTGTATTGTTGCATGTATTTTATTTTTTAGTTTGCACCCCACTAGGATCTCAAGAAAATTCAGGATTACGCGCTGACTCGCGAGTGCCTTTAGTTGTGATTCCGGAGGATCAGTGTCGAATGAAACGTGAAGCTAAACAGAAACTGCGCACTGCGTTAGAACAGCAACGTAAAGGAAACTGTGCTAGCCCGCAACAAGCAGTTAGCTCTTCCGAATCACCGGATGATTATGTAGCATTATCAGTGGAGACTCGAGAACTGATCAATCGGATCGTAACAATCGACCAACAGTTTGCTACACCATCCACTGATACGCTGATGAAAATTTCGGTATTTGCAGTAAAATTTCTAAAAATCTGTCACAAAACTCAAACCTTTCCTTTTACTTCGACCATGATAGGATACTACTCTGAACATTTAAATCTCATGATTTCATATTGTAATTTTTTCACTTCTTTTAATTATAGTAAAAGCAAGTAGAAGATTTTCAAAACTATTATTATAATTAGTAAATTATCCGAATTGTAACTAGATTACATGGGAATTCCCGAAATTAACACCCTACGGGTTCATTTTTATAGGAACGTAATGAAGTTGGTAATTCCTATCAACAGCTTGCTGAATTGACAATTCTGAGCCTACAGTTGATTCATCAATTTACAATGCATTTGCCCGGTTTTTGCAAACTTTCCGACGAGGATAAACGCACGCTACATAAGGTTAGGAGTTTTTTCAATTGAAAATCGCATAGAGTTATTGGTTTTCGTAGATTTCCGATATAGGATCATATCATTTGGCATGACTGCTTAATTTCATTAGTTTCTTTTCAAGTCATTAAATATGGGAATCTGCATCTTTTGCACCTTAGAATTTTGACAGTTTAGGAAATAATTAGCTTAAATTTTGAATACACATTAAGAGCGGTATAAAATGCCATATATTAAATCGTTGAATTAAAAGATTCATCATTTGGACGGCATTTTTAGACATGCAAAACGGAAGTACTTGTCTTACGGACATCACGTTGTTACGATATGTTCGATGAAAAAGTAGTACTGGGTAATGAAGCCAAACAGTGGCGCTATGATCGTGAACAATATCGTGAGTTCATTGGACCTTTAGCTGATTCAATGTTCGATTTCGCGCATGCCCTTTCAAAAATGCAGTTACATCAAGCAGAATATGTTCTTCTTACTGCAATCGCCATCTTTTCAGGTCAGTTGATAGTGACTTGATTTAATGTTATGATGTCTGTCAAGAAAATAACTTCTTTTGTTCTAAAAGAGTAGAAGTTTAGATAGTGGTGATCCTTAAGGACAATCCTCAAGCCTTTAAAAAAAAAAAAACGAAAAAAATTCCGAAGATTTTCCAGACTCATCTAACTCTCGATAAGGAATTGGAGTTTTCTGGTATTTGTAAATCCCACAATAACAGTTATGAGAGTGATCCATACTCTAAAATAGGTATTGGACAATGTCCTAAATCTTTTTGTAAGAGAAGAGAGCTTAGGAACACGAGCACTTATGGCTTAAATTTAGTAGCCACTTCAACCAAAATTATTTTCTGCTTCAGATCGACCCGGTTTACTTCAACCAAAATCAGTGGAAGATATTCAAGAAGTTTATACCTCGGCATTACAGTCTTACGTTGATGCTTTAAGACCTAAACAACGAAATATTTTTTCTCGATTACTGATGAAACTTACCGATCTTCGAAGTTTTGCTTCCGAACAGGTATGAACCTATGAGCTTATTTGCTTCTTTAATCAAATGATGCAATGAAAAAGTCCAAAGAAACACATTTTAACGTGAAAGGAATTTTAGATTTTGCAGAGTGAAATAATTAAAGGAATCAACTCGACGGGGATAGCATCGCCATCATCACAGCAGTCATACGACGTGAAATTGGCAGCTACAAAGTTGCAACTTCAACACCGTCAACAACAACAACAACAACAGCAACAACAACAACAGGCACAGTATCTTTTGTATGCGAATGGGCAATATCAACCATCAACGTCAACCGGTTATCTGTAACATTAGACTTTTTTGCGAATTTTATGTGAATTTCGAAGTCCTCTCGAAATATCATGTAATTCATCCATTAGCGTCCTTCTGATATGCTACATTCATAGGTACGATCAACTTACTTCAATCAAAACTCTAGTCGCGAGCATATTCCGCACGATATATTTATTAATCAAAGAGAACAAGCAGTATCTGATTTATGATTAGTTCTAAGTCTGCTACCTTTAAATTTCTCGTTTTACCGATATATATTTTCTTCTCTAGACTGTAGCAATTTCGTTTGAAAAAGTTCCAACCAACTATTCAACAAAATTCAGTTAGTCCTAGAAAATACACAAAATGGAACAATAGGAGACAGATTAGACGGCTATCATTTGCAGAACGATATTTTTGAAATATTGAGCCAGCTTGTTGCACACATTTTACGTCCCAGGACTGCGGGAATTTTTTTTTATGCCTACGGAGGCGGTTACAGTTTTTATTAAAGGAGATGAGGTGGCTGTAATTATTTTAACACTTATTTTCAAAACTTTTTGTTTTTATAATCTTTTGTGACATTTTCGTCATACATTCCAGTCTGTGTTGTTACTTTTTTTTTGGGTGAAGAAAAACATTAATTTTGCCAATATTGTCTTAATTTTTGGCGTTTTTGTAAAATTAGAGAATTTTTGTTGAAAAACTGTAATAGCAATCTCATAATGAATGTCAGCCAAATAAATGGTTTCATTAATTGTGTGATGTTCTTCCGTGGAGGCAAATTTGGAAAACTTCGAATTGCAGTATAAAATTCTGAACATTATTAATTTTGGTTTCCACTAACCAGGAACAAGCATTTAGAATTGAGGAAATAAACTGGATGAATGAGAGAAGATGTATAAAAGTTGGAAAAGAAATGAGAAGGATTCTGAATCTTTAGTTCCATCCTCTTTCATGAGGTCAGGATATTTCTTCGATTAGTGAGTAGGAAATCGCCGTGCCACCAAGTCAGTGACTTTTGAATTATTTCCTAAACTACACTAATATCATCCTTAAAATCTCCAAAATTCTCGGGATGTTACTTATTCTATGATACTAACTTCTTTTTTGGTAGAAAGGAAATTTTCGAATGTTCCAGATTCGCTGTAAAATTAGCGAAACTTTTATATAAAAGTCTAGAATCTTTCAGACAAATGCTCGATTGTGAGTTGTTAAATAATTTATATGTTTTCGGTATTAGAATGGGTGATTGTGTGATTCCTTGAAACTTTGAAGAGGTTTTATTTAGTGCAGCTGAGTGCAAGAGAATTGGAGAAAATCATCTGAATAGACACACACACATGGTATGCTCAGCTAAAATATTTTCACAATGACAAAAACTTTAATGGAGTTTGTAATTCTATGTCGTTAAGGACTGTGGGATATTCTCAGTTATTTATATGAACCAGGATTGTATTCTTGTAGCATTGGCTGTCCTCCTTCTTCCGGGAGTTTTTAGTTTTGATCTTTCAACATCTCATATTTGCCAATGCACCTATCAATAATAAAAAATGTTTAAATATATTCTGGGCAACTTACAAATTTGTATACTCCATTGTGATGATTTGTAATGGAAATTATAAAAATTTTGTAAACAAATGAGGACATTCTAAATGCTTTGACATAACTAACGGATTAGCTAAAAGTTATTAAAAACAGCCAGTATTTATGAAACTTATCCACTTCGTTGAGCTTTGTGAAGGTATCGACTTAACTGGATAGCATAAAATGGTTTGGCATACAGAATATTAACAACAGGATAATCAGAATTCTATACTCATCGGATTTCTCGATCGATTTGGAGCTTACGAGATGACTATATGGAGAATTTGAGAAAAGTGCAGTAAGCAATCCGAAGCAAAACAGTTAAGCTTGTTCCTTACAGTATATTACTACTGTAGCTAATTTTAGCTGCGTAAAGTTTGTTTTACGTTGAAGCAGTGCGAAATGACACGTTGACTCAGTAGTCAATGGTACTTTTGGTTTATGGTATTTCAAGATTGCAGTTTGGCTTGATGGAATCTGAAGGTCGTTCTGTCTCCGGAAAACATCTGTTAGTACAGTAGGAATGACCGAGAAGAGAAAGTCTCCCACATTACGTTACCATACCCACACCACGCTCATACTAAACAGTGGCAAACGCTACTGGTTACGGTCTTCAACTTCTCGCTCTCTCGTTACGATACCGTGGTTGCAGGCCTACAGTATGCCAATTTCTCTTTCTCAACTACCCGTCACTCGGTGTACAGTCATCAAAATTATGCTTTATTGCTGCAAATATTGAAAACACTCCCGTAAAGTGCTTTTCAGGATACTGTAATACATCGATCGATAATTTTAGGATTCTTATACGGTTTCTCTGATGTAGAGGATAGAATGAGCGAGTTTGGAAAGAGCGAGAGGAGGAAAACGAAGAACTGACAGAGAAACGAGAGGGGACTGCAGCGAGACGTACTGCTCTACCTACCGTTCGTTTCGAATTGTTATTGACGGTTCGCCATTCCCACGTGGTTCAGGACGTAAGTTTTACGTGTGACACCGAAGGGACCCACTGAAGACACTGGAGAGAGGATACGGTGTGTGCTCTCTCCTTAGGCGCTATTTTAAAATTTGTTTGTGGACAGAAATTCAAAGTGATGGGTACATTTCACGTCATCGCACTCAAGCAACTTTCGTTCTGAAGTTGTAGCAGTAAAAAGTAATCCCCCAGATGTTTGAACTGAAGTTGTCTGTTTTTTGCCGGACATGGAAAATCAGAACAAAAATATATATATGCATAAATTGTGTGTTTGAGCTTCAGTTAAGTTGTTCGGTGTGAAAGTTTTTGGCTCCGCAATTTTTTTTTTTGTTTTCCAATAGAAGCGCAGTGCATTGTGTTCCACTCTTTACACCCTTTCTTTGTGTTTCAAGAGATTCAAGCGAGATAGTACATTCATGATATCCTGTTTTTTCGAAATTTTTGGTGATTCAATATGTGAAGCACTGTTTTCTTCAGATTCAGCTCGCCTTACGTCATCTTGTATGCTTAATGAAAGGAAATCCTTTTTAACTTCATCAGTTTATGGATGTCAGACCAGATAATGTAAGTTCGAGCTTAATTTTCGTTCAAAAGTGATGTTCCGAAACTTTATTTGTAATTATAGTGATGAATGGCTTTACCTCATTGTGTGTGCTCTATTTCTAAATTGTCCATTACAGTAAGTATAGTACAAGCAAATTACTACTGCATCTGTAATATGGCACTGTAAATATACTGGTGGTTTTTAGATTTGTAATAGCATGTGACTTCATTCTTCAAGAACTAAGTAATCGTGCAGCTAGATCATCTCTTTGGTTTTAGGCTGGTAGTGGGACTGAAAGCGGGAGCGAAAATTACAGTTCCTCTCTTCAAAAACGGAAAACTGTAAGTATATTTTTTTTTGTAATAGTTGATATTTTTAAAAATTTTGTCACTTAAATGAACTAATTGGTTTTAAATATGTAAGTTAGCTTTTGAGCCTTAGACTGTGAACACTACAATATTCTTATCGCAAAGGGCATTTGTACAATTTCGCATCTCCTACTTTGTATAGTAACGTTTTTGATTAATCCAAAATTTTAAATTAATAACACTATCGACATTCCAGTGTTATTAACACTTATTTCAAATTTCAATACTTTTGCGCTTTTGTTGAGTATTAAATAGTTTGCTTAAATACTGTTGTTAAAGATCTTTCGAATTTTTTTTCGGTGTCAGCTTTACGTATACCTGTGCAGGTTTTTTTGGCCTAATCGTTTACTTGTTTCCATATATTCTCATTAAATTGATCTGTGGTGTCGATTCGCTGATGGGGGTAATAAACTGATTATGATTTGGAATTGCATTTCTTTCCTACTTTTTCAAACAGTTAGAAATACTTTCCTACCTGTGAATTTATAACATACTGTGTAAATCAGATGACGAGTTATGATGCTGGTGTTCCGTGTGTGGTGTGCAATCTTTTTCAGTCTATTTTCTTGCAGTTTCTGTTACATAATCATGAGCAAAGTAGAAAGCATAAAAATTGTGGTTGAATCCAAGAAATTTTGCCAAGTGAGACACCAACTTTTGAATTGTACTAGTGATGGTTATTACTATTTAAACTCTGTGAATGCATAAACTGATTGTAGCTGGGTATAGCATAGAATACAAACTGTGTAACATCTATTTGAGGCAAAACACTAAAAATGTTCTAAAAGGAATGATATTGTATTTAGTAGATTTCAGTTGAAATGCTGTCCATATAGGCTATGCTGTTTATTTAATTTTGGGATGATAATAAAGTGAACAGCTCGACCGAAAATTACAGCTCTAGTTTCCTTTTGTTTCTCGTAAAGTAGCTGAATTGATTTCATAGATTTCGCTTTTACAAACTTCATATTTTCCTTTGGATTATCCTTTATATTTAGACGTCCTTTCATTTATCCCTGTGTTTTTTGTTCCATATTAGATTGCACATTTTTTCACTGGTGGAACAAGGGTCTTTTCATCTTGTCGATGTGGAATATATCAGCATAAATCACCCGTAGTGAAGCTATCAGTGTTAAAACGCTATCAGAGCATGAGAGAAATGCTGTGGGCTGTGATTTTTTGCATGTAAGTGTTAATCTACCAACCATTTTTGAATTCGAGATTGGTTCTTTTGTACTTCTACATATGTCAACGATGTGCATTTTTGCGCCTCACAGCAGTTTACAATTGCACTCCTTTTCATTCTCAAAACAATTCACTCAGTCATCTGTGTGTTATATTCTGGTAGAATGTGGAAGTAGAAATCTCCCTCCACTATTCAGTTTATTAAAAAATCTGCATTTAGCAAAACCTGTTTTGCATCAGTTATAATCATCATGTTTTTTCCCTCATAATTACTGAATACACCGTAGCTAATTTTAGCTGCGTAAAGTTTGTGTTACATTGAAGCAGTGCGAAATGACACGTTGACTCAATAGTCAATGGTACCTTTGGTTTTGACATTAATGTACAAAGCCTTAACACCCGCTTCTTGTTCAGACTTCATCAAGGGCGTTCTGGCAAATAGGAATGTCATGCTTATTTGTGATTTGATGATCATCAGAGGAACCGGTAGGTCTGTGTTGGGAATGGCATTTCTAATACAGTTTTATAAAATCATTGAGAAGAAAATAAATGAGATTAGTACAAGATTTAGGAGTAAAACCTTAGTCCACACATTTTAAAAAAAAATATCTTCCAAAAGGATTGTTTGTCCAAAAGAATGTTGATTCTTGCAGTGTCTAAAGTTCTGTAAGATCATATTACACTGGTGCTTGGTCCTAGCCAAGTTCGGGCCGACATATATCACATCACCATCATACAAATGTAGCATTTCTCCTCAGGTGGGATATATGAACTCTCAAATTCATTATCAGAAAATGAAGCAAATGTACAAGTTTTCTTTTGAAAGCAAGATTTCTCATCTTTTATTGTTTATCAGTCACGTATAACGAGTGCTTTTCAAAGGCATTTTTGCATGTACCGTAGTTATACTTTTAATTGCAACTCCGCGATTTTCTTTTATTCCTAATATTGGTATTGGACAACGGTCTGTCCATAAAATAAAAAATCTTTATGAGTGGTAGTTGCAGTTTTCATTTTATTCAATTCAAGATGACTGTGTAAGGGAGGTTCCAATTGTAACTGTGTACAAGACTATAAATACATTGGAACCATTTTTATTATGGTGTTGTGTAGCATCCATTTTAAATGACAAAAATAATTGTTTAGATAGTGTTTTATTTTATCTAGAACTTGGTTTTGTGAAAGCTAATCAGCGTGATATAGTAATTAATCTAATCTTCTGGAGATTTCCTCCAGACGGTGTTAATTTTAGGTATTGCTCTTTGAAAATTTGACACTTGAACCGCAAATAATAAGAGTGGGTAAAGAATCTGAATTGGCTAATGAGAGATATAGATGAACCATTTTTAAATTTGTTTGTTTGGTTTAAACAAACCATATTCATATTGACTGTTGATGAGCTGATCACGATTGCAATGAGATTTCTTGAAGTCTAAATAAGCCATCGAAATGCGCAAGGTCACATTGGTTTTGCCGTTTCTTACACTGAATTTGTAATAGGTTTTCATTTACTATTGTTCTTCACATCTTTGAATATAATGTTATTATGCTTGCAATTTCCATTTATTTCTGTTTTGCAGCCGTGCTTATTTCGACGCACTTTTTTTTTTTTTTTNNATGTAACCGGTTTTTCAAGTGATAAGGTTTGGATACTTCGTTTTCAGGCGGTTGCAGCAATGTGTTGAGGTGTGAAACTTATTTTCAGTAGTCATGATATAGTAATATAAGGTAGTTTGTTTTCAGGCTAATTACAATGCTGATCATTTGACGCATTTGGTATATGAACGAGCGCTAGGAGAAGTCAATGAACCAGACTGGAAGCACTGTCATTTTGAGATTGGAGGAAATAAACAACTGGGGGCGAAGCAAGAGCAGCAGTTTCAGAAGAAAAAAAATGTGTGCAGATTTA
>PQVD01000993.1:1293-11509 GCA_003012265.1 Setaria equina
TCAAATCATGTATTACATATACTTATCTGTCAGTTAAAGCTGAAACACATGGAACATATGTTGTGCTTGTTGATCATTATTCTTACATTTAAAATAAATAATCATAATTCTATCTTAATCCTAAAATGTGAGAAATTTTATTTTAATTAAACAAGCAAAGAAAAAATAAAAGAAACAAGCAAATAAAAGCAAAAAATCAAGAAAATGATTGCACTGTTATTATTACTAATAAGCAGTAAAACCGACCTAGATGGTTACTATCAAGTAATGAAATTGACTTAAATGTTGAAATCGAAAAATCAATGAATTAAATGTAATACCTAAAATATTAATCAAATATTCCTTGTTGTCTTTATTGAGCAGGAAGCAACCGTCTTTGCATATAATGAATTTAATTTGATTTTTTCAAGGCAATTCTGTAATTTAGACAAGTTATATCCCTCCATAACAATTTATTTATAACACACTTCTTTCAGCCAACGGTACTGTTAAATAATTTGCTTTTTTAGTAAATTTGCAGGATTCTTTGCCTGCAACAATACTGTAGATATCCTGACTGGATTTCTCAAGTAGCCTTGATTCCTGACAAATCATCGATTGTTGCAAAATAGTTTTTAGCCAATTTCAGGCAACTCGTCAATTCAGTTTTCCACAGTAATACTCTCCTACAGTAGCTTGAAAAAAAAAAAAAAACACTACTCAAGAAAAGACCACTTTCTCGAATCAATTTTTAACAGCTTTATTGCTTCTTCCGGATAACTTTAATTTCAGGTTTTAATTATATCCTAAATTCAAGCAGCGTTATTTAGGAAACTTTTTGTACGTAACTTCTCCAGATTCATTGTGGGTCCTTTTTAAATGAAATTGTATTTAACTAAAGTTGCTAGCGTCACTTTCTATTTCCGGGTATTTTTTTCAAGGTAAAACTTACCTTGAGTAGCTCCACTTTTTAGGGGCACCTTTCAGAGTTTCGGGCAGATTTGAGCCGCATTTTCCAGGCCCCTATGATTTCAGGTCTCAATTGCATCCTAAAATGCAAGTACCATTTTGAACAGGGTTGTGTTTGGCCAGCGTTGTTAGAGTCACTTTCTATTTTCAGGTATCTTTTTCAGGATAAAACTGACTTCGAGTAACCTCGTTTTTCAGGATTTCGGACAAACACTGAGCCGCATTTTCCAGGTTACTTCGATTTCAGGTCTCAATTACATCCCTAAATTTAAGCGGCATTTTGAATGGAATTGTGTTTGATCAATGTTGTTAGCGTTCCTTTTTATTTCCGTTTATCTTTTTCAAGTGAAACTGAACTGATCTCGGGTCATCTCGCTTTTCAAAGGACTGGATTCGATCAGACGCTGACTAGCCTTTTTCAGATCACTCTGATTTCAGTTATATCCTGAAATTCAAGCAGCATTTCCTGGGGAACTCTTTGTTTATCACTCCTTTTGCAGTTGAATTGTGTTTAGCTAAATCTGTTGGCGACACTATTCAATTCCAGAAATCTTCTTCAAGGTGGCGGTAGTCTCTCTTAACTTATTACAATATATATAATCATTTTTTTAGGATTATTCTTTTTCGGGGTACTTTTTCGCTTTTTATTTTCTATTACTTTTTTAGGTAAATCTGTTTCAGACTGGTTTTTCTACACATTTTTCCGATTTCACTTTGTTTTGCTCTTAATTATTTCTGAATAATTTTTTAAATATGATTTTTCTATTTTTGTTTTTTAGTTACCTTTTTTCTATTGTTTTTCTTACGAATTTCAACTTGTAAATATGTTCATGAAAATGTGAAACTGAAACTTGTTACGATCGGACTATTTCCTGCACTTGAGCTATATGCAAATTTTTGTTAGCAGTCTTGATACCTCCTGTTTCACTCGGATTATTGATTGCTCTTTTATCCGAGCTGGTGTGCAGGTCCACAACTGTCCTGTATTTCTTGGATGTGGTGTGCCGTGTATGGTAGTGCGGGGTGCGAAGGTTGATGAAAGCTTTGTGAGATTTTTAGATTGTTCTTGATATTTTGTGCTAATTATCATGGTCCAACTAATATTGCAGTTATAATATGTACACTGAAATCAAGGAATTGGTCAATTTCTTAGCTGTTTACATGCATCATCGCATTCCGAGACGTCGAGTAATTCATTATTATGTTTATTTCATGGATGTAATTTGTATCTTCAAATCAAACTTTTGCAATTCGAAGAACTTTAAAAAAATATTTTAAAACATTTAAAAATGTTCATTTTTATAACAATCTATACTGATTTGTTTTTCAGATTTGTTTATGTATGGAAAGTTATGCTAATCATTTAGCAACAAAATTTCATGACACATGGTCTCTTGATGAACCAAAATATGGTAATGAATGCGTAGCAGGAAAATTTTAATTATAATTGCTACTAATAGAATGGATGAGAGAAATTAAAGTTGTAACTTTAGGATTATGATTTGAAATATAATGTGGTGAATTTGTCATTAATTTTCTCTTATCTGTTACATTGCAATAATCTTTGAAAAGTTCTTTTGTGAGTAGTTCATCTTGTTTCTTGTTCATCACATATCATATATATATATATATAAAATTTTGCCTAATTATAGCGGAAGGTGAACGTGTAGTGGCAGTTAAAACTTCTAACGGGATGGATGATATGTTTTGCGCCGTTGCGGATGCTCTTGGCATCGATATGGATGATCTCTACGCAAGCTTTCCGCGTTTGTATTACTATTACTTTTTCAAAATTTCATTATAATTAATGAGAGAAATTTTAGTACCATTTATAAGCATTTCTCAGGTGGTATAATCTGATATTTTTTATACATTGATTTAGCGAGCATGTTCGCCTACTGTAATCCTGGCGAGGTAACTTGTCGTGTCTCGGACTTTCCAACTCTTGTAATCGTTTGGCGTGGCGGAGTTGAAGCAGACAGAAATTACGTACCAATTCCTATTGGTGCAGCAAAATATTATGACGGTGATTCACATAATATTCATAATACTGTCCTACGTGCGTTGACTTTCACGCATGGATCACTAGGTGAGCCTATCTGATAACTGATAACATTTCCTTCTTATATATATATATAATTTTGGCTTAGCTCTCGATTTTCTGTTTCTTACCGTTATTAAAAATTCGCTTTTTTCTTCCGGTTAAAACAGAATATACTTTTGGTACTATCTTTGCTGTAATAGAAAGTGCAAACTTTTCAGCAATTTTTGCCCACTCTGCTTCTTTCGATGCAAATTTTGAAGTAACACCTACTTATTGCCAACTTTATTTGAACAGAATATTCGAATTTTGGAATAGAACTGTAATTTAAAGATTCTGAAAATACAAAAATTAAATTTCGAGGTGGTCCGCATGGAACTACCACAAACAGGGACGTCAAACCGGAACGTTGCGTACCACTCGATTTGATTAGTTCAGCTGCCATTCCTGCTTACGATCTTCTTATTACTGGCTATATCGATGTACACAAGGTATAATTTCTTGGGAAAATGATTTCATTTTAATTATTCCATGTATAGAATTATTATTAACACCTTCAGGTTCCACCAATTCTTTTTCGCTATACAACATCATCCAAGAGTTTCACGGTACGATCGTTCGCAGCCACACGTTTTGGCTCGCACCGTCCACGCCCTGACCACGTTGCTATGCGTCGAATTCAACATGCTGCAGCATATTTAGCAATGATGAATGATGATATAATGAACGCTCCTACTATAAGTAGAATTAAAAATTGTTGTAATTAATTAATGCAGTTATTCCCTACAGTATAACAATACAAGAAAAAAAAGAACGATTTAAAGTTATGATGCCTTGTTTCATTCAATATTTCAATTTTCTAAATCATAAAATTCTTATTTTCTGTCTTAAATCTCTTCAGCTTATTTGAAAAAAATTTCAGATAATTTCCCAGGAAATTTTCATTTTGCTATGGGGGCACAAGATGATCATGGTGAGTAAACCGGGTGGAGAAATTTCTTTCTTCTTTGTTATTCATTAAATTGACATATTATATAAGTCTTAGATGTAATGATTTTGCAAAGTACATACTAGAGATAAATTATTATCAATTTGAAATTATATGTAATAGTGGAGAATAATAATATTGATTGGTTTTTTATTTCTTGTTTTATTTTTAAAGATATTTTAACATTTCATACAGAAATGAATTTTGCGAATAAAAGTGATATTTGGGTGCGTAAGGGAATGCAAATTGAATTATTTATGAACATCGTTTTAGCTTTACGTTTGCAGCTGAAAATTTTTTAGCACCCATATCATTGTAACATCATAACTGTATCACAGTTAAATCATTCGAAAAAAATTATCACTATTCCGGTAAATGTATCTATTACAGGACGTCAGTATTCCTTGGCAGTGCCTTTCCTGCCAGGTGCTTATCCAACCTCGTTTACCGGCTACAATCAGACGGTATTTTTCAGAATTTGAGGATTTCACTGGAAAATAAAATAGCGGGAAAGGGGGGATAAAAAAAATCAAATGAATAAATATGATCATTTTTTATTGCTTTTTTCGATAGGAATTTACTTCTAAGATTAGAAATAATTTTTTCTTTTCAGGTTTCGGCAGCAGAACCTCCAAATGCACCATCTGTAACATACTACCAGTCAAGCAATTCCAGCTCAACATACGGTGCTACTTCGGGACCTGTAGTTTCGAATTCATCGAGCAACTTCACTATCCCCGACCAATATGCTGTTGTTTATCCATCACAAGCAGCAGCAACAGTAGTAGCAACAGCTGATGGAGTAAATTTTATTCCATTTGATTCTAATGCTTCCGGGAATGATCCTGAATCGGTATAAACTATTTCAGGAGTTGAACAACATATATTTCCTGTAGTGCCGTGAAGGAAATTCCAGAATCCGAGAAAAAATTTTTTTTTTTATCTTCCATAGATGAATAAAATTCGTCCATAGCATGTTAAGGTAAAGTTAAGAAATCACAACTTAGGATGACATTTTTAAATTCCCCTATCCATCCATATGCATTAAATCTAATTTTACAGAATAATGAAAACAACGAACTCCCAGCAGTAACACACTATGAGCTCGATAATTCCAACTACACATGTTCCTATACAACCACGGAAAACAACAGTGTCGTACCAATTCAAGGTGGAAATGGTACGAAATCTCAAAAAGAAAGCAGAAAAAAGCTTTTTCAAACTTTTGAAAAATTTAAATTTTGTTGTAATTGCTCCAAAATGGTTGCTGTTTTCTTTTTAATGAAAAAAAAAAGAAGACATCTTGAAAGTTTGCCAACACAGACCCAGTTTGTTTCGTTTTCTCTTGAGGCTACATCTGGACTAATTCCATGGTGGAAACACTAAAAGCATTCTTCTAAAATTTTCAGGAGCTCCTAATTATGACATCTGGAAGCCTGTTCAAGCACTCCCTGTAGACAGTGGTGATAATGGCGTTAATCTTATGAACAACTACATCTTCGATGTGCCACCTTATCATTCCGAATTCATACAACATCCGATAAATCCGGAACTGCCACAAGATGTGAGTTTTTGCACTTCATAATCTCATGCTTTATAATTTCACTCAAAAAATGATTAAATGGAAGTATCATTAAGATTATTCCTGGAAAATAAATACGAATCCCGTTTTTTGTCATATTTTTTTTATTCAAATTCTCGAACCATCGCTAATTTCATTTTGAAACACCAAAAAGTTCCCTACACAATAAAATCTTGATTACTATTAATCATTAAGTGTGCATATTAATCAGAAATATTTTAACAAATCCATTTTTTTTCGGTACTTTGATATTTTGTTGCGTTTAGAATGTTTGGAATTTAATGTGTCCTATAATGATTTTGAAATTGATTAAGCCATGCTGCCAACTTTTTTAGGGGAGTGATTCGGATATGAATGAACTCCAATATAACCTGGCCAACTTTTCATTCTTGGATATGTCGCCGCAGCTGACATCACCCAGTTTGTCGCCAGTACAAATACTGGCACCACAGATATCGCAAGCATGTTTGTCACCAGTGCAGGTATCCTCACCACAGATACTGACAACACAGATACCACTGGTGCAGGTATTTCCGTCCCAGTTATCACTACCTCAGGTGTCGCCGTTGCAAGTATATCCGCCACAGGTATCGCAAGCCCAAGTATTCTCACCGCAAATTTCGCCGCCACAAGTCTTGTCAGCCCAGATGCTTCCAGCGCAAATATTGCAGCCACAAGCACTTCAGCCTCAGATGACGCCACAGCAGGTGTTGCCTCCACAGGTGATTCCGTCGCAAATCGTACCAACACAGATTCCGTTACAGCACCTTTCCCCTCCAGTTATACTGCAGCCACAGGTTTCGCCATCACAGATTGCACCACAATTTGTAGTACAGCAGCAGGTTTCACCACCACCAGTTGCACCACAACTTGTACTGCAGCAGCAGGTTTCACCACCACAGATTGCACCGCAGCTTGTACTTCAACCACAGGTCGCATCACCGCAAGTTCCGTCACCGACTGTTATGCAGCAGAGTACTACGCCACCACATACGATGCAACTACAGGTTCCGCCGCCACGTGCGCCGCAATCACAAGAACCGCTTCCAAACAAGTCAGATAATCCTAAAGCCAAATAGAAAATAAAAGAAAATGGCTCCAGAAAGACCAAAAGAGACAGTTAGAGATGATAAATTAGTTTTAGAAGAGTTTTATATTGATCTTTATCTATTAATTATTTTTTAAAACGCCTTTTATATTATTTTTATTTCTTAAACATTTAAATATTAAACATGAAAAGCTGTTGAATTAAAAGTGCAATAGATTTAGAAACAAGAAAGAGACTTTTTAATTAGAATTCATTTTTAATGAATCTTTTTTTTTTTTACAAAAATCTCCATAGCAAAATGAGAACAAAAATAATGGATGAGAAAAAAAGAAATAAGAGTAATAATAAATTTCTGCCACTGTTGTGGAATTTTTCAATCTTTTTTAATATTTCTTTGATTTATTGTTTGTTCCTACAATGCCATTAGTGTTCTTTTTATCATTTTTTTTTCTTTTCTGTCGTTATTCTACAAAAATGCACCAGTAGGATTCATTTTACATGCCATATAGTACTTCTTTTAAATGAAATATTTGTTGTTTTTATCATATGCAAACTCCTGGCAATGATTATCAGTTGTCTTCAATGATTACGGAGCCTTCTGTTGTTTTTTTCGAATAAACATTTTTTGTTGTTATTTATATTTGTTTCAATTTACAAAGCTATCATTAGTTGCAGCTGCATAATTCAGCAAGTGAAACAAATAGTTTGAAGTTTTTGACTAACTTCGATGAAAAAAAAAAGGAAAAAAAAACACACTTGACTATGAATAGATGATAAAGACTACAATAAGTTAAAGCAAGTGATAAGCATTAAAATTAAGAAACAAATTTTTTCATTCCTTCCCAAATTTTCGTCCTTAATGAATTTGAATTTCCCAAATAATTATTAACAAACATGAAATAATCGCAAGAAAGAATTTTGATTGCTTAATTGAAAATTTTTGTTTAAACCGTTGTGCGAGTAAATAAAAAATAGTAAAAAATACCACGTACTCAGCAAACGATAGTTGAATACATCGTACAAAAAATTAATTAAAAATAATGTATACCAAAGTCCATGTAACTCCGTAAGCATATATGGAAGTGATTACATGCAAAGTAATGGTGCAAACTTTGAAATAATCTAAATAAGAACATGATATGATTAGAAAGATAAAATATAAATTATAAAATAATCAGTACAAATTCCTGATTTCTTATCAATTTTTTTTCCCCCTCCCTTTCTTCCTCTTCAAAATCACAAATGATGCAACCTTAAAAAATTATATTTATTTACCAAACAAGCATTAACAATATTTCCATCATTTCTTGTCCTTATTTCTTGGTTACCTTTGGTCTCGACTCATTCAACTCATAAAAATAATCATGGGAATCATTTTCTATTTGGATAAAATAACTTTTTATTATTGATTTAGTGATAGCAAAATTATTTTATTTGAAAAATTTCATTTCATTCAATGTTTCATTTTGGCACCATTCACTAATTTCTTTCATTTATTTCAATTTTTGTAATTAATTTTAAAAAAGAATATCTTTTTTAGATAAAATTTTGAAATCGAATGATAAGATGGCTTACCACATCGGTTTGTTTGTTGACTGTCACCCTTACTATCTGAAAAAGAATTTAATTTATATAGCACAAGTTAATAAATACAAATTATTTACTCTATTCATGGATTTAGTTAATATGCATTTTAATCATTATCATTATCTTTATCGCTGTTCTAATCAATACAACTTATTTCCTAAAACATTATTTAGCTGATGCTGTCAGTACCAGTCAAATTATTAAATTTTATTTTTAAAAGTAAAAATGTTAACAGGAAATTTTAAAATCCGTTTGTCCTGTTTTTTTTTCTTTTCCTTTTTGCTTCGCTATTTGCAACAAACAGAATTCTAAATTAAGCAACAAAGTGTTAATTCTTTAAAAGAAATAAGATAAATGGAAATTGCATGAAAAACATTTAGAAAAAGTAATTCAAAAAAAAAAAAACGAAAATTTAAATGAGTGACATTTATATTTAAACAGAAATGTTTCTGTCACATGTGCACTGTGCACAATCTTGTAAAAAATTGGCAAATGATATTCATTTAATCCAATCATTTCCTCAATTATTGCTTTCTCAAAAATTAAAATAAAAAAAAGAAAATTTCAAATTATCCAAAAGAGAGAGGAAGAAAATGCAAAAGTTAATTTTGTCAAATAACCAACGAAATAAAAATGATCAATTCTTTTGAATGAAAGAAGGAAAGTGAATAAAATGAATGCCTTCATAAATTTAGAATGTAAAAATTAATGAAAAAAAAAAAAGCAAAATTTCAAAATTAATTTACATTCAGATTCAAGCGTACGTATTCCCGATGATTCCAAGGAATGCGTTAACGAGAGAAAAATCAGTGCTGCAATTAAGTAACTCATTGATTTGAAAGCAACCGTCAACATCGTTAACCTAAATAATGAAAAGTAAAAAAGGAAAGAAACGTGCGTGTAGCACGTTTAAATAAAAACGGCATTTTGTTTTCATCAGAACTTTTCAATTAATCGAAAAAGAAACTCATTAATTAATGATCGTATCAATTGTAGTAATGATAAATTAGCTTTCATTTATAAGCTTATAGATAGTATATCCAATTATTATTAATTGAAAAAAAAAAAAAAAAAATCCTCTATTGTTCCAATGCAACATTACATTTACTGTAATAATGATTTCGACGAGATAATTTCATAGTATTTACTTATTAACCAATAGCAAAAACTAAAATTACAATTAAATCTTTAAGAAGAGAGCAGGCGATTAATTAGCATATTTTTTGTGACAATTTATGCGAAATATCAAAATTTAAGTTTCTCTTCAAAAAGAAAAAAAAAAAAAAAAACCCTTGGTAAATTAACAAAAAATCTTTACAAATAGCGTGATTTAATCCTTTTAAATTTTGTTTTTACTATAATTTTAATCATTAATCTTATGTATGAACTTTTCTAAATAACATTCTGAATTGATTCCATCAAAAATCATTAATTTTCTTATTTCAATATCTATGAATAAGTAAATAATTTTCTTACCTCTACACCATTACTTACACTATCATCTAGCATTTACCTCTTTTACCTGTTATTTTAGGCACAAAATGTTGCCATCTTTTTTTTTTTTTTTTCATCTGTAATTTCATATACATAATTTTAGTAGCCTTAAATGCAATATTGAAATTGTGAGAAGAATTTAAATAATATACTAACCATGGTAGTTTCAATATGTTACTAAATGGATATAATGTTGTAAACAAGTTGATTAAAAAAATGTTTTCAAGGAAATCATATTTCTCATTATTTTCTGAGATAGTTGAATTATATTTTAGATAGAAAATAGCGAACAAAACATTTGAGAGGAGTCAAAAAGAAAAAAGAAAAAAAAAACCTTCTAAAAAATTGATTATTTACTTTTTTTTTTTTTTTAATAAATTTGAACATTTGAAATAAAAAAAAAGAGAAAAAAAAAATATTAGATGCAAAAAATTCTCATGCACAATGAAATTTCGGAAATAAAATCAGAGGATTAGAAATTTCAAGTCAATTCGGAGATGATAAAATTAGAAAAAAAAAAAAAAAAAA
>PQVD01000997.1:0-23330 GCA_003012265.1 Setaria equina
ATATATATATATAAATACATATATAAATACAACGCTACATATATACTGTTAGCCATGAAATATTTATTAAAAAAAAGAAAAAAGAAAGAAAAACATTTGCTTGTTTTTATTGAGTGCAGGATTATTTGTTAATTGCAATTTAACGAATTAGGAATTAATTAGCAATTTTTATCACTGACAACTATCTGGTAATTAATTATCCAATTGCATTATTTTCACAAGTATATTTTTATCAATTTTTTTTTAGTTTAACTTTTGTATTAAAATATTTCGAAATATCGCATCAGAGCACACAATGTTCGCAGGTAGATCGATTAAATTAATCAATTATTTATCTTACCTGTTTCCCTTGTTTTCTACCTCCTATCAGAACTGTTTTACAAATGTTAACATTTCGAAATTTAGAATTCTTGAAGTAATAACAAAAGCATTCAATTTGCTAACAGATTCGTAGCTCATTTCTCCTTTCTTTTTTGTTTGTTTTTTTTTTTTTATTGGATATTTTTAATTAATCAATTTAAATTTATATTTCAAACTTATTAATTTAAAAATTTTCATCATGAATGTTTAAATGTCTAAAAAAAAAAATTTGAAATCTATTTGTAAATTATTATTAATTAGCCATTATTGCTGAATGTATCGGAGAGGTTTTAAAAGTTTTTTAACATTCAATTATAAATTTCTTATTTATTGCAGGAAAAAAAAAATGACTTTTTCTATTACAGTTGCTGGCGTTACTGATACTCTTAAAGAGGAACACGAAAAGGTGTATGAATTTTTTTTTTCGTTTTAAGTTACAAAATGTTCTCACTAACCCATCTCATATATATTATTTTTTTCAAACTTTTTCTAAACTCTTTAATTGAAATTTATAATTAAAAACTATTATTGTTAGAGAAAAGAAAATTAAAAATCATATCTTCATTGTTACAGATAAAAGCTAACCATGATCAAATGATATAGCTCTTTTTGTTATCGATAAAATCGTAATCACAGTTATTAGTTGTCTAATCTTTATTGCTATCGTATGATACACATAAACAGATATATGTATGTGTGTGTTAATTAATTATTTTCATTTAATAATTAATTTACCTTATTTGCAGTATGAAAAGGCGCTAAATGATGCAGCAGAAGTAATGAGCGAAACGTTAAGTGTAATAAATACACCTGAATTTGAAACAATGGAAGGTTGGAAACTGAAGAGTGAGAATAAAACAGATAAGATATATTCGAAAAGATTTGCAGTGGGCAAAATTTTCACTCTTCGGGTAGGTAATTTTTCTTTTCTCGGCTATTAATAGTGCTTAATTGTAGCATATCTATTGCTGCTAACAAGTAATTACTGTAATTGCTAGGATATATTTTGAACATATATTTCAGACCACTCTGGATGTGCCACGTGAAGAGCTGTTTCTTGATCACTGGAATAATTTCGAACAAACAGCATACAAGAACAAAAATACATCACTGGCAGAAAAGATTGCGATACTTACGCCACATGTTGAAATTATTCACGTAAAACTTTGAAAATTAATTATGACTAATTGCTATACAGCTATGATGCTGCTATTCGTTAACCATTCATAATAGGATCTTTGTATGGTTGGTGATGATGATAATGATAGTAATAATGATGAGGGTGATGATGATGATAATGATAATGATAATGATAATGATGAAGAAGAAGATGATGATGATGATGAATACTGCATTAGTACATAAAGTTTTACTTAAAAAATATATTATCGATTGATTTTTAGAATAAATAGTAATGATATTAGTTTACAGTATGCATTGAAAGATTTTGGTTTGGTAAAGGGTCGAGATTTTGTGACAACACGAATTTATCGACGCATTGATGATGATATCATTGAGGCAGCACGAAGTTATGATACGGAAGAAGTGACACGACACAAGAAGAAAGCAAGGTTAATTAGCTAGTTAATGAACAATATATTGGGAAAAATCATCTCATCGGATAGATTTAAATGATAGATGACAGAAGTGATTTAATAGATGATAAACTTGATCTAGGAACTTTTGGATAATTTAGTATTTCAGGGGTAAATTATTGCTTGGTGGTGGCCGATTCCGAGTTCATCCAGAAGATCCACAAAAAACAGTCGTTGATTATATCATCTGCTTGGATATGAATGCTCCTGATATAACAAAATCGGTAATTGAAAAATTACTATCGAAATTCATTCTTGAAGATGTTGAACGGGTACGTCAGGAAATCGAGAAATCGAAAGCTGATAGTAATACTAATACTAATGAACAATAATAATAGTCCAAGATATGATATACTGAAACTAAGAAAAATTCCCCATTTATTACTTTTCTGTATTAGGAAATTTTGATAAAATAATGATAATCTCTTTCCTCATCTATTACTGTTTAGCAATTGCTGACAAATCTCACTTCCTATCCACTCAATTCTTTGTCCATAAGGTTTATCATCGGCTGTGAGAAATATTCACTGCATGCACCTGTTTGCTAGCTTTGATTGTGTAAAATTACTTTGTCGTATTTTCGCAAAACAAAAACTATCCTATGCATTAATATTGACCAGTTCACTCATTAGATCTATTCCATTGTGGAAGAAATCATCAAATGATACAATACATCATTGTAAGCTTTACCCAATCTTTAACTAGAACACTTTTCATATGCGCTTTCCAAAAAAAAGGAAAATATAATCATCGATCATCGGTGCCTTGTTTCAAGTATTTCATAAAAAAGGAATGGCGTAACAGTGACCAGAAAACGTCAGGTAAGCAATTTGATGTTAGTGGTCTTCCGAACCTACAAGTCAATCTATAAACTTCCCTATGATATTTGATGGTAAAGAACTGATGACTTTGTTCTATAGCGGATAAGTACTTCCACTTTTTTAATGCGAAGACACAAGATACGCAAAATTGCGTAAAATCTTAAACCCCAACAACCTTCTCAAAAACAACGAATGACCATGAATAACTTTATTAGAAACAAGCCGAGAGAATCATACGCTTAACGCATACGTTTAACAACGATATGTGGAGCTGAATGAATGCTACCCACATGTTATAATGCAGCCCGATAAACCACAATAGTAAATTCATTAAAATTTAAGTCAAATCAATGTTTTAACATTATTTTTGCCCTTGGCACTGCTGTATCGAGAAGACTAGGACCTTGCGACGATGTAGCTTTTACTGTTGAACCAAGATGAAATCGCTTCCTGCGTATTCGATGGTCACTTCAGAGGAAGTAGAAGTGAGACCGCGTCTCACAGTTTGCTCACGACATCACCTCCATTTCTGCTCATCAATCCTGTGCTTGCTCCGCAAATTTAACTGCAGCGAATTCTGAAGGCCTGACGAGCAATTTCAACAAAAATGAAAGGTAGAGGGAATTTAGTACCTTAAATAAGGAGCTATATAAGTAAAAGATACAAGGTATCGGAAGACGCTAAGGTGTGGGAGGAGGATAAGACGGTAGTGGAAGGAAGGGGAGGAGCACAGACAAGTAGCGGGCTATTGAAATTTGGAGCTTTTGGATTTTCGGAACATGAAACTGGAGGGCGACCTAAGCAAGTAAAAGTTGCTTGGAAATATGGACTTAAAAAGTGAAACAAAGGGCAAACTAAAAAAGAAAGTTTAAAATACTGGCTGCATCGTTTGTCACCTTACAGGGAGCAACGATCTAACGACGGCGGCGTGGTGACCGGGACCTGGAGTGTCGCCGATCACGTTGTCCTGCCGGAGTGCGTGATCGCCGACGGGATGGTGGGGTGCGTGAGCGTCGACGTGACGGAGGAGATCTAGCAACGATACGCTTGCTCGTATTAGTTTTTTCTTTTGTTAGCTCATCTTTCTCTTTTCGTTTCGTGGTCCCATTTTGAGCAACTTTTTTGGCTAGCTCCGCTTCTACAGCTTTTCGTTTAGCGCGCTCGACAATCTAAACTGATGGTACAATGGAAAATAAATGCAAGGATCCCACATAACATCCAGTAAGTTAAATCAAACTGCGTCGTCTAAAGGAAGATTATCTGAATGCAATTAATCTTCAGAAATATATTAAAGTGAACCTGCTCTTCAGTGAGTGGTAGATAATAGATAGCCGGCTGAGTCTTTGTCTTCAAAAACAATTCGTCTGCTGTTTTCACACGCTTCTCTGGGTCTACAAATAAAAGGAAGCTCCATATAAAACACCATTCACCTTACTTCTTCTACTAAACTGAAGACTTGTGCATTTTAGTAGCAAAAATTCACGAAAACAAACCATTCGGCTTCAATTCAGGTGAAGCAGTTGTTCGTCGGCGTTCATCCTTCCATGGTGACCTTCGTTCGCGTGCCCGCTTTCCCTCCGAATGCTATCAAATAGATTTTTACAAAGCAATGAAAAAAACTTAAAAAACACTGTTTTCATCGAAACGATCTAAATTCTTCATGTATACTCACATAATGAAGAATGCAAAAGTATTCCCATGCCTTGTAAAGCATTACAACATGTAAAGGAATTTTGTTTTTTACGCAAAAACATTCTTTTCAAAATAGAACCTAAAAGGCTGATACCCCTATTGGTGAAGCCGAACGCTTTCGTCCTCGATGTCCGTGTCCACGTCCTTCTCGTTCTCTTTTGTCCAACTCTTTCCCCATCTCATTTTGGTTAGTTGGCAACACATGTCTACGTTTCTCATCAACAGATAGTGATACACGAAGAGCCGGAGCTGAGCTTACTGAAGGTGATTTCGTTGTTTCCGCACCTCCTTTCATTACTTCCTCACTTTGTGACTGGTCGGCAGCAAGGTGCTTAGCAAGCTGGAACATGGCCTTGGTATAAGGAATGCAAAAAACATCGGCTGAATATTATAAAGGGAAATTCTTACATTCGCATCATCTGAGTAGTCAATTTTCAGAGTTTTTGGGCTACATGGAGGCCATACAACGTTATGAAGGCGTCCTCGAGCCACAATAGCTTCTTCTACAGTTGAATACTAAAAATAAATAATTACATTAAGTAAGAAGTGAAGAAAACAACTCTAAGTAATGGTAACAAGGCTCAAAAAATCTGAGTACATCTTACTAAAGTTTCAACCTTCTTTTTTTACAAAAATTACGTTACCTTTGCAATGCAAGTGGATTTGATGTTGTCGATCCAGAAACCTCCATCAACAATCTTACCAAAAGTTGACAACAGCTGCTGCAGCTGCTTAACTGTATAGGGACGAGTAAGCTGCCTTATCATTATCACCTGGAAACAACGCATTATCGCCAATACACATTATGGCAATCATATCATTCGTTTAGAAAAATTACATAAAATATGAAAAAAAAAAAAAAAAAAAAAAAAAAAAAAAAATAAAAAAAAAAAAAAAAAACACACAAAAACACGTTTAAAGTTTGAAATTCCCGTCCTAAAACTGTAATTGCTAATAAAGGAGTCCTTATGGAACCTACTTGAAAAAAAAGACTCGAATTCGTGCAATTTAGTGCTAAACAATGATATGAATACTCCTCAAGGAACTAACTTGATTAACTGGATATCGTGCTGGTGAGACCCTTCGTTCACGCACGAAACCATCTACTGTTGTATGACTTTCTTGCTGCTTTTCTGGCGTCGGTGAGTGCTTAACTACACGCGATGACCCTGCACAAACAGAGCATTGAAGAAATGCGTACGTTAAGTAAAAGTTCTAATCCGAATGATAAATTCATCAATTAACCGAATTGCAAAGATCTGGGAAGCTTTTGGAATTCGCACAAGGTACAAACTAAGGATCTCACAAAAATTGATCTAATATTTTTAATGGAGGGAATGAATATAAGATATGAGTAGGTCCAAAAACTGATTATGTCCACCCTACAGTGTGTATAAACTAATCCTATCAACCTAATATTGCTTATAATTCTTCATAAGCTTGGAAAAAAAAAACTCAAATTCTAATGGCAAACAGTTGCAGTATTATTCCTCTAACTTCATAAATTTGTATTTTTTAAGTGTCATTAATGACATTTGAGTTCTCACCAAAATAGTAAAGGAATTTAACCTGATGTCTTCACAACTTTCCAACTTTGTGCATCGAAACAAACTAAAATTGGTTTCACTCAGTGACATAAATATTTGAAAATACAAACCTGATCGTTTTGTATGCCTTTCCGCTCTTTCAAATATCCTCTCTTTTCGTCTCTCAGACACTTCTTCAGCAGCCTATAATATGTTCATGACGGACCATGTTTTCTCAAATTATCCCCCATAAAGCCCTCAAAATGAATTAAATTTACTCATTACCTTAACTTCCTCGGCTACCTCAGCAACTGAACTCTGCATTGGTTCTTCGTAATCTAGCTCTTCCATTCTATCCTTTGTATCGGACAATTCTTCTTTGAAATCAGATATCGCTGAAGTTTGAGTGTCGGGTCCATCTTCCTGCTCATCTATTTCAATTTCTTCTTCTTTATGCTTTACAATTGAAACTGTAACGACACTGTTTGTTGAATGCGCTGCTTCAGATGTTTTCCAACGACGTCTTTTCTCCTGTGTGTGGGTCATTTTTGCTAAAAGCAAAAGTTATACAAAAAATTACAGGCGAACTTCAGAAGGCAATAAATTTATTTCTAACAGTATTTTTTATGTACCATTTCGAAAATGCACAAAAACTTGCCCTTAGTTTGCGTAGATGGTGTTCCTTTTGCGCGTCTCATAGTTTTTTCTGTCGAAGTGTCACAAACTGTTTCCATCTATAAACAGTATATTCATCGTTGTAAATAATGAATCGAATACATCCAGAAAAAATGAAAAAAATCAGACCGCAGATCTAATTCTATAACAACTTTTGGACCCTTCTAACAGCAGATGAAAGGGGGTAGCAATGACTATCGGACTTTTTCATAACTCTACCTTGTAGCATCGAACAAAAAGTTGCTTAGTATAACAGCTTGTAACTAACAAGACTAATCAGTGATTTTCTTAATGAACAAACTTCTATTCAGTCGCACAATATATCACGGGATGAAAGAAACTCAAATTTCATTCCCAACATACGTAAACGGTTGCTAGCTTACCGCTTCTTGGTTCGATAATTCCTCCAAATCTACGGGCATCTGTTCCAAAGATGCATTTGACTCATCTGCTACTTCACTTTGACTCTGGCTATAAAAAAGTAAATTATAAATCACCAAAACAAAATATTTCCAAAACGTGCATTCTGCCAGTAAGAAACAGAAGTTGCTTAAAACTAATAGTTTAAGTTTGCAGATTTGAATAAATTTTAAGAAGAGAGAAAAGTTCTACCTTGATTCACCCGTGTCACTGCTACCCACATCTGACGCAACATCCTCTTCTTCATCTTTGTCTTCATGCTCTCTCTGTACTTCATGCTCTTCTATTACATTTTCAGTACTCGCTGGACGTTTCTCTTCTAAATCCACCGATTGCTGTTCACTGATTACTTTCGTATCATCATATTTTGTTTCTGCCCGTTCAACTTTTTCCACTGTCTTTATCTCTGCAGCTGCAGACATGGAGTCAAGAGTTCCTTTTGCCTTCATCTTCTCGACTTCCAGTTGCGCGTCATTATCATTCTCAGTTTCCTCAACGTCATGGATTTCCGGTTGTGCCTCCACACATTCCTGGAAATTTTCCACTTCCACAGAATATCTCAAAATATGTGAGGAAGTGTTAATGTAATGAATAAACATAGCTCATGTCACACCAATGTAAAACACGAAGCAGAATTAGTGTGTAAGCCAATACCTGTTCCGTTTCACTAGTTACTACTTCTGCCGGTTTCTCAACAACAGTAGCTGAACTTCGCCCACGTCGAGAACGACGTGTGACAGTGATCGACTTCTCGTGTATTGGAGATGCATCATCCCCAGAAGATGCTCGACGAACTGCTTCTAAGAATTATTTTGCTAATGAATTGATATTACTACTTTTCTCCTTTAATATTCTACTTACTGAGAAAAAACAAACTTTAAAATGACAAAACTAGGCGTATAACATATGAAATCTAGGACTAGCAAATAATAACCTGCATCTTTGCGTGCTTCACGTAATGCAGTCTGCTGCTTGGCTAAATATTCAGCAACGAGCGGATTGGGTGGTGAAGTCTACAACGTTTCTTATTAGCATTTAAACACGTAATTCGGAACAATTATATGAATTCTTAACGTAACAGTTAAGGATTTGAAATCAACTCACCAAATCCCTCTGCGGACTCTCTACAGCTACTGACTGCACCTCGCTCTCACATTTCGCATTAACCTCAGTCAGCAAAAACTGAAATTCAATTTGAATTGGAAATAAAAGATAACAAGTGACTAAGTTAAGAAGTAAATAGAAGGGAATGAAGTAGGCACGAACAGTACGGGAGGTATCGGACCTGAACATGGAATAAGATTAAATTGTTTTACAATAATTATTTAATTCAGTGCCACAACTCATTTCTAAAATACCTCTCCTCTCCAATTCTCCAGTAATCTCCACGGATAACAAAGAGGACCATTTTACTTTGTTTTAGGTCCAAGAACTTTGACAGTATAACTTCTAAATTATTGACATATAATTGGATTTGACGAGGACACTATTTAGCTTCCTAAACAATAAATCCCCTAAATATACCTAGAACTATGGCAATTAGCATCAAAATTACAAAAACAAAAGAAAAATACGATACTACAGGAAAAAAAGAAGCAAGAGATGAGTATGAGAACCACAAAATAATTAATGATAGTAATTCATGTACACATTAAATACCACAAAAAAAAGGAGGAAATTGGGAAAAATAAAAAAAAAAGACTAACTTCTTTGAGCCGCTCATGTAGAGTGTTTTTGTTGCCGATCTTCGACAGACCACGCTTGCCCAACTCCTCTTTTAACTCTACCACTTTCATTTCCGAGATCGGCCGACCCCCAATCGATGGTTCACTTTCATCACACATTGCTAATCACTGCAATTCTTATTAATGCGTAAAGATATAACATCATATCCTGTTTTGCAACTCTCTACATCACTAATTACTCGTTAAACTCGAAAATTACTCGAAAATGAAGAATATGGTACCTCAGAAGAACCATAAAAGGATCTTCTATCCTATCACTACTGATAACACTGATAAAGCAAATCAACTTACAAACAACATACACACCCACGCGGACGCACACACGCACACACACCCACACACATTGCTCATCACGGCCCTGATACATCACTATGATACTGGTCTGCCCAGTCACAGGTGGGGCACAACGAAAATTATTATCTTACTTCTGCATTTATCATTGAATTCTGGATGATTATCGGTGATGTGAGTATCCATCCTATACTTTATCAGCCTTATCACTAGAAATATCGTTCAAATTATCATACTTCAATAAAATCATCCTTTTTAGCCAGAAAAGCTAAAATAATCCAAAAGATGACGGTAATATGATGAGATATAATAATTCAAAAGTAGGATATAAAAAGAAAAACTGGGCAAGAAGAAGATTAAAAAAAGAAAAAAAGTAAGAAAGGAAAAAAAAAATTTGGATAGAAAAAGAATATCTCTTCCTCTTTATTCTTCATTTTATCAATTTAATTTATCTCATTTATTGCAACACCAACATCATCATTGTACCTGTTTTCCTGAAACAAGGAAAACTTTATGTATACTAAAAGTGCATAATTTGAAAATATTATATATATATATACAGAAGTCTTATTTTATGTTTAGAAATAATTTACTGTCCTTTTTTATCCCGTTAATCGGACAAATACTATGCCACCATCTTGTTGTATACGTAATTGTAAGAAAATTTCGAAAAATTGCGGAACTTTTTCATCATCGTTGGATCATAGAGGAGATATAAAAAAAATGATATCATATCAAGTATAAAAATCTACTTTTTTCATCAATTATCAACAAGAAATGAATCAAATGGTCATGCTGTCACGTTATCATGTCAAGTGTCTCTCTTATCAGTAACTACCCTCTTCCTTCCCGCATTGTGTCCCATAGTATGGTTATCTGTTGTTGACAAACTTGTCATGCTCAAAATATTCAGTGCATTGTTTATTTGTTTAGTTGAGCTACTTTAAAGCACGAAACGAACATTTTTGTAATATCGTAACAAATGTTTAGCATCATCAGTTGGCATCATTTATCGGTGACTATCCTAATCAAACTAATTAAACTAAATGTCTCATCTTATTAAATATAGCTATCTCAATTCTATTTATTATGAAACATAACATTATGTGTCAGCGGAGAGTCAAAATTCGATGTTGAAGTTTTTTCTTTTTTTTTCCTTGATGAATTTTACAGAATAATTCAGCAAATAATTTATTGATCTCATGTTTATCCATATCTGATACATGAAAATGTCCGTTGCAGTGGAATGAAGAAAAAGCATGATTGCCTACAAAATTACGATCTTTATCAATTCGTTCCCAAAATCAACCTATTACATCAGTTCCAAAAATCTTCACATTTCTATGTTGATCATCAAATTATCTGATACGATCGTTCAAGTCGATACACTTACGAAATTTATACTCAATTTCGAAAAGCAGTAGTCTCTGATTACTGAATATCAGACCTTATAAATAACTGTTTTGTCAATTGTAATTTAAAGGTGAAGCGTGAAATCCCACTTTTCGAAAGCTTTTTGATGGAACTTTTCTACATGCCTGTCATTTCACTTCATATCCATCTATATTACTGGCTATATTTCAGCTTAAATATTTCCTCGCTGTTCATTTCGTAACATTGTTAACTTAATTAGTAAATGACGCAGAGATCTCATAGCAATCAGTTTGATTTGTTCACTAGTATCATTCAACTGTTGCAGCTCCTAACTAACACAACTAAATATTCCGTGTTTTATTCTCTGAACCCATGTTAATAATAACCATACTACTTTATTAAATTATTATTTATTTGTCACTTGATGAACCTCATTATTCTCCCAGTTTCTACTCAAATGTATATACAACCACATATGGACATAGTCCTCTTTTAGGATGCTTCTAGACCAAAAATAATAAATGGTTTTTTGCTCCAAGTTATGATCATACAATAATACTAAAGGAGCATAGTGTAAGGGATGTCTCAGGAAACGGAAGTTTTCATGATCTCACAGAGCATTTCATGAATGAATTACTGCACGACTTGTTAAAAACTTTGAATTAGTAACGCTAGCGTTTTTACAGTAATCTTTTATACATAAATTCACTGAGAATCAATAAACAGAATAAAAACAAAGTAACTGGGAGTACGAAAATAAGGAAAAGAAAACAGGAAGGAGCTAGAACTTTAGTTAGTTCTCTCCTTCCTCGACCAACTGATCATCCTTTTTAATTTCATCGCATTCCTTCGTCACTTCATTCCTTGTGTCATGGGACTTCTGATGAAAAACAAATGTGATAGCCCCACAATCAAAGACTCTTTTCAGCACCTGAAGTTAACTTAGTTAACTTTATAACTTCCAAGCCTTAGATGTAATCTGTAAAACAGAAGTACATTAAGAATACAAAGTGAAGAAATATAAAAAAAGATAACGTTTCAGCAACTCACTTGATCCGGCACTTTACGTATATCCTTTTGAACATGGTACCATTCACTTAAATCAGAACTTGTATCGGCTCGTTCGTGAGGTTCCCTATATTCGATGCCATTCACACAACGGTCGCATTTCAGTCTAACAATAAATTATGAATTCAATATAATTATGACGACTAATGCAAGCAACATCAATTCTATGGCATATTTTTCAACAATTTCTCGACGCAAACCTCTCTTGCAAGAAGATGTTCTTACATCATTATCCTATTATAAAGAATATAATTATGAATCTTCTCAATCGTGAGAAATGAAGACCCACGATTCATGCGTATCTGATGCGATGTCTGCTTTCAAGTCAAATAAATGACGCAACTGATCCTTGCTGAAATGTCGCGCCACATTAGACACTTCATCAACAACACAAGACGACAATGCTTTTTTGTGAGCTTGTCGTTGAAACATTTTTTCCTCGATGCTACCAGTCTAAAAATGAAACATTATCTACATTTTATCACTCAATCGTACCGAAACAGTCTGAACTGTGAAATAACATACGGAATTTTAAATATAATGTGAAATTTTGTGTGATTCTATAATCCCATCTCTTTCGCTCGTCGAAGTAGTAACATTTTTTTTTTTAAATGCTTGTCTTAGTAATAATACTAAGTGAAGCTGATGTATTTTTCCCTCTATGCTAAGAGTCTCAAAACAGAATAATCAATGTAATGCTTAATCTTATTTTTTATAAAATATTTAAATAGATTTATAATTCCCAGATTATATTTTTACATAGTCCCCTGCAGTCGTGAATCATTTAATCTTACATTACTATGTCAAATATTATAACTCTGTTTTCAAAATTGCCATACCATGTACAGCAGTATTCTTTTGAAAGAAACAGTTGTTTTCTCAACTCATCAAAAGCCTAATTCTCAACCTCGTGACTCTAGTATTTTTCGATTAAGGATGTTTTGCATCTTATCAACTGATAATTATAACATCTCCCTGTTGTAAATGTTTACCGATTCCTTTAGAATTTCTTACATTCCCTACTATACACAAAGATATTTTATTCCGAAATCATATTATTTAAAACATTTTGTCACAGACTGACAAAATGTTTCTGCCTTTTTTGATACATGTATAAGTATGCAATTGTTCATTCTCATACCATTCATATTCTTTACGTATTCATATATCCCCAAAACACATTGTCCTTCTCTATCATTCTTTGTTTCAATAATCAAAGTTCTCATTGTTGTAATTGGTTGTACAACTTTGTTAGCTAAGCAATTAGTACTTAAAAATGAACAAACTAAAATATATTTTTAACATGCAAACACGATAAAGGATAAAATGCCTTAAGTGTTTAGCAAATCGCATCAAGCTATTTCAGTTTTCTTCCAGAAATTTTTGTTCTTTTTTTCAATCATTATTGTACTGCAGCAAGGTTCTTCTATGAAGTCTGAATATTGGAAAAAATTATAAAAGTCTCAGTAAAACTTTACCGCTAACAGCCGATAAATGAAACAGTTCTTCTTCTGTCCATCTCTCCATATTCGAGCCATTGCCTGATCATCATTTGCTGGGTTCCAATCCGGATCAAACATTATAAGTCGATTTGCCCCAATTAAATTCAAACCACAACCACCAGCTTTCGATGATAACAGAAACACATACTCGACACTCTGGAATATAGTACTCACATCAAACTGACACTCCAATATAATTTTGATTAAATTTTCATACTTACTCTCTTGGTGTCAACCTATTTTTTTATCAATTTCTTCATCTATGTCTTTATAATGGTCTTACTGGCATATTTTTCTTCTATCTTTTTCATCACTCAAATAAGAGATCCAGAAGTATTGGAGGATGCAACAATGTACATAGAGATTTATGAGATAAAGCTGTATGCTGTTTTGTACCTTTCCTATAATCTGAATTTTGGATCAATGAAATGCAAACCTCGGGATCATTGAATTTCTCCACTAATTTCGCTCGCTGCTTAATTGTGCAATTTCCATCCAAGCGAATAAACGGATAGTGACGAAGTTGACACAACTAAGGTTTTCAACATGATCATAACATTGAATTGCCCAAATTTATTTCACTGCGCTTCTACATACAACTTATTCAAAGATGCTTCTTCCAAAGAAACTGTAGACTTTATTTGAAGAAATGGTAGCGTAACTTAGAGAAATTCATTTATCAATTTCCAAATACAAAATGGACTTCTTAGTAATTATAATGACCCATCTAACTGGTGAGTTTTACGACGCAACGCACTTTTATAAATTATAAATTACTAAGCAACTAAGCAGTTATTGTTTGTTGATCTAGAAGCTTACCTCAACGAAAGCATCAATTGTTTGCGTATAATTAGATACTAAAACAAATTTATCGTTGGTAGTAGCTCTTGTTGCTGCTAGTAGGTAATCCAAAACTTTCATTTTTCCAGAAAAAGCCGGCTCAAATTTTCCACCAAAACCATTCGGAAATAATTCCAAGCAACCTAAAAAATTTGTACATACAATGAACAATACATCAATTAGTTACTGATTAGATAGATATTTTTAACATACTTTCAAATCCTTCTTCTTTTTTCTGGCATTTGTCAAGTATTAACTGTGGATGATTACATAATTTCTTCAGGTTTGTGATAAATGAGAGTGCAGTTCCCGTTATTTTATCACCTGAAAATAAGACTGCGTATGAACCAGACAACTGTTCTAATGATATCAAAGGAGGAAGTTGTTAGTAATCTTCCTTATAATCTAACTGAAGGTCCAGATAAAGGCTAGAACTTTCCTTCAGCTACTTTCTGCTTACCACTGATTGAGAATGCACCGATAAGCTGCTTGTACAACTTCTCCTGCAGCTCCGTCAACTTACAGCAAATAATAAGTTCGTATTTGATCTGAAATTAATTCACTGCATCCATTGGATAACGCAATGACTTCAAATAATCGATTTAGAATTCATGTATAAATAAGCGAAAGATTTTACCGGTAAATATTTGGTAAGCAAAGCGGATGTTCTTCTAATGATACACTTATTTACAATGGATGACATCTCGCTAAGTGCATTATCACCTCTTTCACGTTGTGCATCCGTCGCATCAGCGTCTCGACCTCGCAAGATGATATTTTCAAACCGTCGCTTAAACTCCAAGGCTGTTCCAAGCAAGCCAGGATTAACAAAGTTTATCAGACTGGAAGCAAAACTGATTTAGAAATCTTATTTCACGAATTGGTTTTCCGATTGATAATGCCTACTGAAGAATATTTATTTAGTCCGTCAATAACAACTCTTTATACCTTTGATAAAAGGTAATAGACGAATTCAAGTGCCCCAATAGTTTTCACTGGATTTGACTGCAAGTCTTCAGATTTACTAATGCAATAATAAAATCAACATCACCTGTAATATTCTAAAAGATCGTTTTGTATCGGAGTGCCAGAAATAAGTATTCGTCGTTCACATTTTAAACCGAAAAGTGCTTGATATGTTTGGTTATCGCTGTTTTTTAGACGATGACCCTGAGATAATACATGTTACAATTAAACCTGACATAAGTTTGATAAACTTTATATTGAACTCTAATAAGTTACTGAAAAAAATGTAGTTAAAAATCAGTACTGTAAGACTGACAGAATCAGATGGTGATAACTTCCTCTCTTACTTGCATTAACAATTCGGATGATAATTTTGAAAAACGTCTCGATTCTTGAGAAAAAACGTTCGTCTGATGATGATATATCAGCTAATTTCTATTAATTAATGAAAGAATTGGAAGGACCCAATACTTCTGGAGTTAAGAACAGGCAGAACCAACATAAAAGAACAGTCGGATGCTCGAAGGCTAGAGCAGCATACTCAAATAGATTGCTAAAAGCCGGAAGAAAAAAGAAAATTAGGGCTACAAGGTACACAGACCTCGTCGCAAATGATTAATCCAATTTCCTTCTGCAATAGGATAGAAGCGTGAAGCCGAAAAGTTTCATAGGAAATAATAAGTACAGGTGTAGCACAACGCACACCCATTTGAGACATAAACTTCTCTGAAATATCATAAAGCTAGTTTTAATACCTTCTAGTAACTCAAAAGTGTAACAACAGAAATTTCGATCGCATTTCACAGCTGAACACTTGGAGAGATCCTGAAATGTATTGAACGAACCTAAATTTTTGTCAATTTCGTCTTTCCCACCGGAATCAACGGCTAAGGCGTTCACTCGCCCACCAAGCCATTTCCTTATTTCTTTATCCCAATTCTAAAAACGTGAATTTGGTTCAGTTTAAATGGCCATATCACATTGATATAGGACAATTCGTTGTTTGATTCTTTGTTGCAAATTCATTACAAAGTTCTAGTCGGTATTTCGTCCATAATAGGGAACATTAATCCTTACTTAGAGGTACACAAGCCTCTGATTACCTCAAGGTCAAGACGTAAAATAAATGCATCCAAAGTGAGGAAAGGGAAGGATTAACCTTGACAAGACTGCTCGGACAAACGATCACTGATTTATTTAATGTTGGCTTCGCATCTGGTCCTTGTCTCTGAAGTAACTTTCCCGAAATTCAAACAGCAAAAGTAATCGTATTCATTCCGATTTCGAATCTATGTTTCTCTTTTTTTTCCATTCCTTCTAGTAAAACTGAGCGAATTTCATTTTGTCAGCTTCAAATACAACCCAACTGGTGTATTAAGCTCGAAATAATTAAAAAAATTACTTATATCTCTTCCGCATCGTACATATATGGAAGAGAAAAGAGGACAGATCCTCATAAAATTCTCAGTGGAAACGAATCGCATTCATAAGCATCAATCTCATTAAACCTATCACTGTTTTCTGTTTCCATTAAACTTTCTGCTTTTCCCACGTGTCACTTCCCCTCACTAAAAGCTTCATTTACTATGCCTTTTTCAAACAGTGTGATTGTGAACTTTAAATACGAACCTAATTATCTGTATAAGTTTACTTCAAAAAAAAAGTCAATAGTTGGTCTACTTTGCAATATTGGTGAATTTCATTTAATGCAAGTTCTCGGCTATTATCATATGATACGAGGTGTCATAAAAGCACATATTATTATATTATAATGGACATACAAGTAGTGTCCACATCAGCGTGATACACTGCAACGTTTTCCCCAAACCCATTTCGTCTGCCATTATACAACCATGAGCACATGGTATTCGAACACCGGTGACGCAATCATACATAAATTTTACACCTTCCCGTTGATGAGGCCGCAGAACGGAGCTCAGCATTGGATCCACAACAACATGTACCTTTTAATTTAATTTGAAATATTTTCCATTCTTTCCAAATATCTGGTAAATCAAAATGACAGAGTGAAATTGTACAACATGAAGTATCTCTGTCACTTCACTCCACATAGTGAGAAATTCCACTTTTAGATAATAAAATATATATATACAAACTCTGAGACTACAACAGCACATGATATACTGGACTACAGGAAATCACGAAGCAGTTGAGATGAGAGTGAAATTTACCTGCTTGTTAGTAGTATCAGTTCTGAGTGCATCGTGTGCACTAAGTTCCGGTGGTGTGAATAGTACCAACGCTCCTTCAATATATGGGTCAAATAGTGCGCAGCGAACAGTTGAATGACGGAGGCCAAGAGGACGAGCCCTGCCGGGACCTGTCAATGTAAGATAACCCAGTTACTCAGTAGTCTTTTCCATAATGGATCAATACTCCCAAATCCATTAGCCATTTAGTAGGGGAAGGTCGAAGGTCTATTATTTCCATAAAAAGTTGAACATAATATACATGAGACATACGATGATGGAGACGGATATCGGCTCGGAATTACGGCTAGTAAGCAATTGACCCGAGAACCGACATGTGTTATCAAATATACCAACACATGTTCGAAACTACGGGTTAACCGACAGCCGCCATGCCGATATGATCTAATTTATGTCATCTCTTTAAGCAGCCAAACTTTTTCCAAATTTTAAAAGTTCAAATAATAAGGTAAAGAGTAAGGCGACGGCAATTACTTGTGTAATCAGGAATAGGGACTTTGAAAGGTCTGCTGAGAAGTTTTAAGATAATTTCTTCATGAGCTCCTTGTTCCTTCTGTATCAAATCGTCGACAGTTGTAATTATGACTTTACGATATGGACTTCTCAGCTCCTCACGGCTGAAGTTTTCATTGTTCTGAAAAGAATATAACCAAGATATTTATCTTATAAAGTAAAAACTAGAATATTTAATCCTCACAAATATTACTACACACTACATCCTGCACAAAAAGGACAAATAAATAAGCCTCAGTAAGAGTTTCCATTTTTTAAAATACTAATATAATCGACCCCAGCAGCTGATGCCCTCCCACAGCCCATCGAGAATTTCACAAGAATCGCGAAAGATGGGATAGGATCTGATTAACACTTCGATCTTTCCACAAGAAAGCATGATGTCACAAATCATTTTGAGCATCACATACAACAGGAATTAAACAAGACACATTCTGAGCAATGACCTTGACGAATAAAAATGTCAAACATCTCTGGTATGAATCGTATGGACCCTCATATTCAGCGTATTCTCAGCAAATTGGAAGAAATAAAAAGAGCAACAAAATTACTACAAGAGTTCACAAGCTTGCAGTAAATGAAGGACGAATCGAGTATGCTGTGAGATACTGAAAACTACCATATGGCATCGGGTCACTACACTATAGAGGAGAGGTCAGTAATGGCGGGAAGATCGAGGTCAGTCAGTGTGTGGCTCTCCCGTGGACCGATATGTGTTGCGTAATCTGTCCCACACATATTCGGAGCTACGGGTAGGTCACACACCAACACAGTTATGAGAGACAGCTGCAAGCGTACATTAGCCGCAGTAGTAAGGATCAATTCGACAAAATACATTGATACATGGAGCAAGTGTTAATTAAGTGATTGATTACTCCACGACTATCTTGAAAAAAAGGAAAAAAAATTATTCACTACCTTCACAGATCAATTTAGAAAACATTCATCAATCACGATTTATTGTATGAAGTTCTAAGAAGTTTTCACTAACTTCTAATGTGTTCAATTTGTGCCTTTTTCGTAATTTTTTGTCATCACTGCACAAAACGTTCGACTTTACTGCATCCGATGACTGTGCACCACTGACCGTTGAAGGCGCCAAGCTTCGCCTCTTAACAATACGGTAAATAAGCTTATAAAATTCAAAAATATTGTAAAAAGAAGAAATTCTTTACATTTCGAAGTTCTTATACAATCTCCGTAAAGAAAAATAACCATTTGCTGGTAGCAGTATTAATAACGACAGTGAGAGTAGTAGTAACAGCAACCATATGCAGATTATACTCTAAACAAACAAATTTAGTGGTCGAATCAACGAATTCGTATGAAATAAATACGTACTTCGGTCATTCAAATAATTTGTAAATTCTAAAACAATTCCATTAGTAGATGCAAAAATACATTAACAGGAAAAAGCAGCTCATTCATATGGCTAGCCAAATACTAAGACATAATGCATGCAATTTATGCCACGTCCACAGTCAGATTATGAATTTCATAAATCGAAACCATCTCACGAGTTAAATTATACGAAAAGATTACACACTCGTGATTTGGGTACAGACTGCCAGTTAGCCGGAGAAAATCAACTAACGGGTCGCACCACGTGCATGAATAAGCAGCATAATTTAAACACATTCCCCCAAATACAGGAAAATTGAAGTATCTTCAGCGAAATAATTCCAAATATTTCGGTGTGGACAGAGTATAATCGGCCAGCGTCGTACAACAACATCCCACCGGCGGCGATCATCAGACACTTTCGCAAACAAAAGGCAGAACTCACCCTCCGCCCATTCCTCCCCCCACGCACCACCTGGCACGAACTGCGGTAATCTCATAAATGCGCAAAGGTAACACACACAGACACACACAAACACCCTAGCAGCTTGCCCGAAATTTAAAACATACTTTCCGAGACTTCCCCTATCCACCTTCCCTCCCTTCTTTTCCTCATATGAAGAACAACAACACCTACTACTATCATTATCATTATCATCATCATCATCATCAACAACAACAATGTGACGCATCATACGCACGCAGCGCGACGCTGCGCATGTACGCACGCACGCACGCAAAATAGAGCATATGTTTGATTGAAGGCAGCAGCAACAACGATTACACACAGCACACAAGTAGTTTTCATACAAGTAACCATGTGACGTGGCGTCTCCTACTTACGTCACTCACTCCGACGCACGTGTACTTCTTCATCATTCCTCTCTCCTCCCTCCTCCCCTCCCCTTCCATTCCATAGCAACGTTAAGCCACTGCTGTGGAAGCGAACTTCCGCCGCCGCACCGCTCCGCGCACTCGCTGACCATCACACTGACCAGTGATGACGAAAACCCCACCCACCGTAGTTGCATCCACTTGAACTGATGCCAAATGATGTAATTAGGGCACTCCCAATACCGTTTCCATTGTTATCGATTGATTTCACAAAACATCTCTTTGAAGCTATGATCAACTGTTGCAGCACTATAAATTATGGTTTTTTTTTTATTTCAATTTTTTGCATTTTTCAAAATTGAGAAATTCACTGCTAACATTATTATAAATTGATTTTTTAGAATGAATTTTGTTTGTTTGATGTTGTTAGGTGCTACGCGTGGAAAGTTTAATTTTGATATAACGTGAGAACATATGAATTAGATCTATTCATATCGTAACCTTTTCACCAAATTATCTCCATCTATTCTTATTTTCATCCTCAACTCATTTTATACGTCATTTTTAACTATTTTTTTTCTCTTTTGTAACAATCCATCAAATATTCTAACTTACTGTTCGAGAAAAAGAAAGAACAATTCCAACTTTCGAAACTAAAAATTCAAGAAGGAAAGAACTGCAGAAACATTCTTGCATATAATAAAAGAATATTGTAATCTTTGATCCGTAATTTCTTAAGAGGCTAAAATGTAGGAATATGTTCAATGGAATGCCATCAGTTATTAATAATTTAAAAATTTTGGATTCAAAGGCTCGATACTTTATACTAATGTAAAAACTTAGTTTCATTAGAATAGATCATAAAATTCCAATAATGAAATACAAAAATTTTCGAAAGATGTAGATGTGTTGAGTTAGTTGTAACAACTTTGATAAACTATTAAAGGTATCATTTATTTAGAAGAAATACAGGTGTCAATTAAGTAAGTTATTTCAGGAATTGTTTGTTTGTGTTTTGAAAATGTCAACGGTACAACAAGCAGATGGTCATCAGCTAATCAGTTCCTTCGATTCATTCCTGTTCGACGCAGACGGTGTGCTTTGGATAGATGATGCACCGTTGCTGGGTGCTGCCGATTTCATGCGATATCTTATCACCGCTGGTTTATATTTAATATCCTTTTAATTTTCAATTTTTCTTTCAGACTTAATTTATAATGGAAAAATTGTGAACTGTTCTGTGAAAAAATTCAAAAACAAATCCCCCATATTGCTACTGTTTTTCTGATTTTTCTTTATCCCTCCTAGAGATCGCATTGAGGAATATTTTGAATGTTATTAGTGAATCAAATTTTTTTCTCGAATTTTATCGAAAGATTGGATGAAGAATTATCTTTATTATTATTAATAAATTTTGTTGATTTGTTTAAAATAGCAAGTTTTAATTGTCATATTTTGCTGGTTCTAACATTTTGTAGGTAAGAATGTCTTCATAACCACTAATAATTCAACCAAAACGTTGGATGATTATTTGAAGAAATGTCATCAGTTAGGCTTTGATATGATATCTATCAGTCATATCTTATCACCAGCTAAAGTTTTGGCTAATATGTTGGCTATGGAAAAGTCAGATTTACCAGTGTATATAGTCGGCTCAAGTGGTTTAGAAGTAAGTTGTTCTTCTGTTTTATCCTGTTATTTTCGGATTGTCATTTTTCTTTTTCAGAGAGAATTAAAAAAAGAAGGGATAGAATGCTTTGGAACAGGTCCCGATCCTGTCGGAGCTTATACCAGCAGTGAATCCATGCAGCAAGTTGATGTATCCAGAAAAGTAAGAGCCGTAATAGTTAGTTTCGACATACATTTAAGCTATTCAAAAATAATGAGAGCTGCAACCTATATCAATCAGCCAGGAGTACGCTTTTATGCCACCAATCCAGATCCAAGACTACCTGGTCCTTTTCCAGGTAAATAATCCTTTAATATTTCATGGAATTTCGAAAGTGTTAAGTTATTTTTTGCTGTCGAGCAGTTTAGAAAGAAAATTGTTTCTTGGATCAAACCACAATTTTCGTATTTCTTTCCTTCAAAAAACATGAATTTTATTGATTGATTTCGAAGTCCCATTTTCAGGTATGTTTATACCAGGATCGGGTGTGAGTGTTAAAGCAGTGGAAACAGCTGCTGGTAAAGAACCACTCATAATTGGCAAGCCTAACAAAGCAATGTTCGAATATATTAAGGAAAGGTATACATGTGTTACTTCCTTGTTAATTTTCGACAAAAAAAATGACAGTATACCAGCACCGGTTTATTCTGTTTGCATGTCTCCTTTTTTATAATAGTATTCTGTTTTGTTTTTTATTTCACTTTTCATATTACTTTTTCATTGCAAATTGATGAACGTTTTCGATGGTTGAAAATTTTTTAAATTATTTGTACAAATTACTGAAATAACCCAGGAATCAAATTCTCACCAGTTTATCAATTTTGAAGGCTCTCGATTTTTTTTTCAGGTTCAATATCAAGGCTGAGAAATCAGTTATGTTTGGTGATTCATGTGAAACAGATATAAAATTCGGGAATTCTAACGGCTTGACATCTGTTCTCGTAGGTACTGGAGTGCACAATATGGATAAAGTGAGAGAATTCGAGAAACAAGGACGTCAAGATTTGATACCAAATTATTATACTCCTTCGCTTAAAGTGCTTTTCGATACATTGCAGAAATGAAGTGATTTAGATTGTTTTAAATTTTTTGAAAGGTTTTTCTACTCAGTTTCAAGTATTGTATGGTGTTTACAGTATTCACTTCTTTGTTAGAGATGAGCTGTTGAGGTATTTCTTAGAACCACTTTGTTTTGCTTGTACAAATATGAGTAATTCTAACTACGACCAATCTTGTGTCGCGGCGATTCATTTTATTCAGCCTTGTAAAGAATTTAGAAATATTATCTAGAGTGATTTTTTTACAATACTCTTTAATCTTTGCGCAATTTATCCACACGGGCATACTTCGTCTTGTCATTATAATTTTTTTTTTTTTTTTTTTTTGTTTTTGTTTTCCAAATGAAATTAGTGTCATAATATTCCTTATTGACTAGACATCGTCCACAGCAGTTAACTTTTTAACTCATCATGTGGGTTTTTTTCTTTTCTTATTTTTCGAATTATATTAGTCATAAATGTGCTTACTATGAATCCCTAAGTGATCTGACAGATGTATGAATTTGAAGGTCAATGAAATACTTGTTTATTTATTTGTAATATATATATACTCACCTCTGTGCTGTATGAGCAAAAACAATTATAACAATAGTTATTTCTTCCTCCGAAAAAAAAAATTGATTCCTTCAACGGACTTCTCATATTGTGGAAAATGACATATTATTTGCTAGTTTCCTTGGTTCACTGATTTCGGGTCACAGGAATGGTGAACATTTTGATCGTTTCATCTTTCCCAAGCATAATTTTTCAGAAAGGAAAGATATGTCGTAGTGTTTCTGCTTTTAATCTAACAATTTAAAAAAAAAAAA
>PQVD01001001.1:0-37718 GCA_003012265.1 Setaria equina
AAACTAATCATACTTCTCAAAAAATATCCGTTTAATCAGTTAAAAACTGACATGAATTGTCTGTAATGTACATTTGCAACAAGAATGATAGCTTTAGAGCATAGTTCGTGCAGTCGATGATGAGCGCTTAACCCAAGATATCGTAATACCTCATCAACATTCAACTTTTGCCATTGCTAAATGAAAGCTCCTTGTATTGAAAAAAAAATTGAAATCACAATAAATCAAGCCTAAATGAGCAAGTCATCGTATTTATAACATCTAGAAGGTAGCACTTTAAACGAGATTTAATAGAAAAGCAGACGAAACTTTAATAAAATCTGCTGAAAAAAATTCAAACCTTTAACAAAAAGCAAAACAAACTTGATATTTTCAGTAGAACCCGATACACATTCCTACAGACTAATTATTGGTTATATTACCTTTATTCATATTATAGATTAAAAAAATAAGTTTCTTTAAAAGAATTTAGAAATGCCTCATTCAATTTGTTCCGAAGGCCGTCAGTTATATGATGTATGAGAGTCCAAAAGCCGCGGGGTCGAAATGTTCGAATGCATGAAATAAAATCATCCAAAACTTCCGGTGATGCATCCATCAAATCAAAAGAACCTTTCAATGCATAATTTATCATCTGCAGTGAAACTGAAGAATATATGTGTGAAGAATTGAAATGATAACGTTACGCCAAAATACATCGAAGATTTTCAAATTGAAGCAGTCCAGCAAGAAAGAACAATAAAATCTTGTCCCTAATATTAATTTAGACTTCTTAGATGGTACAAAAATTTTTGATATGTCATTTTTCCTTTTTTTTGGGTAACTTGTATTACTTTCTAAAGGTAAACTTCTATTTTTTTTTACACTTCTGTTTGGAAACCATGTGAAGATTCTATGAGATAGAAGTAGAAGTAAAACCTGTTGAACTGATTCTTTTCGATGATCAATCACAATCGATCTAATAGTTGGATTAGCGTCAACTTCGCTGTGAATTCGATCAACTGTCAGATATAATAAATAACGAACCGTTTCAATTGTACCATTTTTAGTGTGTATTGTGAAATCACTAAAATAAAGAAGAAATAATAATTAAGAATGATCAACTCATTCAAAAACTACTTTTCCCATTCGTAGTAGAAATATTTCTTCATAAGACTTACGAATTTTCAACTGCTTTAGCATACATCATCGATCGGTAATCATTATTCCGAAGATTTGACGGTATATTTGGTGTAGCAAATGCTGTCGAAAAGAGCCAAGGGCAAACTTGAATGAATTCATGAGCTTCAAATCGCAGCTCATAACGTAACTTCAGCGTGGAACCAGAGAAATCTGGTGAATCCAAAATTTTCAAAATTTTTGTAAGAAATTCCGAGTTCCATACGTCGATTAAGCTTCGCTCAAACACTAACTCTGTTGATATTTCTACAAAAGGGAGAGTAAAAAGTTAAAGATTTCAGAAGCAGTATTTAAAAAAAAAAAAAAGAAAAAAAAGAAAAATTTGAACGAGAACTTAATTTATCAGTAAATTACCTGTATTTTGTTTAGAAGTTGCTTCTGCAGAAATTTTGTATTTTCCGCGTGGCGGAATTGAATAAGAATCGGTAGAATTTACTGCGATTGTCGTATAACCCGAGAAACATATTGACCTAAGCTTTTTTATTCAGTAATATTGCTGTTTTGATTTTAGCAATCATTTCAACATGAAATTAAAAAGCTAAGGTTAAGAAAGAAACTTAAAAATATATATATTTTTAAATACATAATATAATTATGAGATTCAAAAGATTAAGATTAAAAACAGAATTAAGTGATTTGAAGGTTGCTATCAGAAATCTTTCATGAAAAGTCGATTTTAGTTAGATTATTTCAATAGGTGTCCAACTATAAATGATTCCTTCATACTTATTTCTGCAGCACTTACAGGGAAATAAATTTGATGTTTTAAAATTGATTTCTTCGGTTTGGATATAATTCTACCTGTAGTAGAATTATCGAAAATGACTTTTACTTTTTATGACTTAACAAAAGCACTTTCCTTAATTCATCACTTAACTTCTGGATTGGTTGCGTAGTCCGAGATATAATGGAAGCCTTTGAGGTTTTGAAATGAAATTGAAATCATAAATTCTCAGCACCTACTCACCCCTAGACACTTATACCTTATTCCTGGCATTATTTGCCTCGAATTTTTTCTTTTCTGGTTAATTTTAAGCCATTTTGACATGTTTATGAATGATTTTTTTGAAGTATCAACGGCAACCCTTCTCTATTGCAATTAACGGCGACAACGATTTAAATTTCCGGTTTCAGTTTCAGAATCTAATGTTTCCTTCTTTTAAACACACCAATTCTTTTGTTTCTTCAAAAATCAAGAGCGAATTATTTTTCAAGAAAGTTTAAAATACCATCGCACGGAACGCGGACCATAATTGGTGTAAAAACTAGTTGATAAATTGAACACCGAATTTTCTTGTCCAGACAGTTTGAATAATTTTTTATGAATGAATATTAATTCTGTTAAGGTGCTTCCCGGTTTTGAAACTGTTGCCCATTCCATCCCCAAAAATACTGGATTTTATCAGCTCACAAATTGAGAACATTTTAATAGCTTTTGAATAATCGCAAAACAAGCCTTGTTAGCATTATTTTCACTGCTACAATGCTTAAGAAAATCTCAGGACTTGTAACCACGCTACAAAAACTATTTTACTCTGTCAATTAATTTAGTTTTAAGCCGAAATATGATTCTTTATTAAAGAATGCCTGAACCTGCAAATAAAATCCGCAAAAATCCTTCCGAAATATTGGAATGATAAATCTGGAATAGCCGTAAAAGAACTGAGCAAATAGAAAGAATAATCGTCCGCGACATCGAGAATAGTATTTGAATATTTTGAAATCATATATTATATGCAAATAGGCAACTATTTTTCTGACTTCATGTAACAAATTTTTAAGTAATTTAATAATAGGAATCTCGTGATATTATTGGGTATCACCTGAACTTGAGGTCCATCAAGAGCACACAGGAGTTTGTGAAGGATTAACAGAATTGTAGGTAACAAAGAAAGAAGAAAGAGAATTGAAGAGAGCAGCTCAAACGGCAAAACCATTCAAAAGCTGATAAAAACGATAAATAATAAGCTGTTAGCTTTAATTCATTGAAATCAGCCGATAACCACCGGATAATATGTAATTAGGCATATTTCTGATACTCAGCAAACTTTTAAAACAAAATTTAACAAACTTTACTTCTTTATTACAATAAAGATTCCCTACAATACATAACACAACTGCCTGATATCTATGAAAAATCTTTTATTAAATCACTTAGTATTTATTAGTTTACAATTCTTCACAAAAAGTTACGAAATTGTTTTGAATCCCCAATCGTTTTAATCCATAACTCATTTATTTATTAAATCATTGATACGCCTTAAATGCCGATATTTTTATCCTGTGAAATTTTCATCATTCATGCATATTTCAAAACTATCCAGCTATTTTCAGCTCTATATCAAAGTTAGGTTTTTATAATCTTTACATCAGTCACTAATTTTCCTTTTTTTGAAAGTTCCATTTCATTTCAAACATTTCCCAGAAAGGCGATCTGATCTTAAAATCAGAAATGTTATCAGTTGTATTGATAGGTGGAAGGATTGGTTTAAAACAATAAGTATAAATTTGATTTTAGAAAAGAAAAAAATGCACAAAATTTCAACAGGAAATTAATGATACTTGATACAGAAAGTGTCAAATTTACGGTAGTTTGAATCAAAATTATCAGTGAATGATAGCAGAAGTAGCCATTTCACTAACACCACACACATTCTTTCCTCGATACAATCGGTAGTAACCGTTCTCACCCCACCTTGTACCCCAACTGTTTTTTATTATCCAGTATGGCTTATCTGCTTCTTTACCGAAGCCGACAATTAAAACACCATGATTTAAGTGTAGCGGTGGACAGAATACTTTCCATGGATGTGAGATTCCATGTCGATAGAACTGTAATGGGCTAGCGTTGACACCTGAAATACAAATTTCTATATTAAATTTAATTTACAAAGTTTTTCAAAATTTTCATTTCAGTAGTTCCCTTTTTTCACATAGCAGAGAACTTTATTTCTCAGTTTTTTCTATTCAAGTGACATAACAATCTTAAGCAATAAAATCTGAAATCGAAAAATCAGATGAATGAAAGATATAAACAACTAATATCGGAAGGCAACCTGTAAAAACAAAGACATTGTCCTATCTTACTCAATGTTACAACGACGAAACCGCAGATTCGATTAGTCGTGAAAAACTGTGAACAGTAATAGGAAGTGAGAGTACCTTAAACTTCAATAATTAATAATTCAGAAAAAGAAGGTGATAGAGGAACTAAAAAAGCAAGTAGACAGGAGAAAAGAGAAGGAAAAATTAGGTAAAAGTAAATAAACCTTTTAAAATTAGAAATCATTATAAAATAATTAAGTAGGTAGAATGGAAAGTAAAGAATATGAGATAAAACGCAGAAAAATAAATGGGAAAACAAAAAAGATTTTATGTGTAATAGAATTACTTCACACAGAATTTTCACAAGCGAACCCCTCAACAAATAGCGATGAGAATTTTTGTTTTAAGAATGAATAATAAAATGCAGTAAAATAAAATTAAAAAGCAAACATTAATGTGCGCATTGTTTTCAACGACAGATGATATCATTTGGTTTGGATTTTTAGTAAGGATTTTACTTACTTGAAACCTTGTGGATATGAAGGGAAAGGGAAGCATTTCCCAAACATTTGAAAAGAGCATACTTGTAATACGTGAGATAAAAACTTAACACTTTAAATTAAATTGCATTGTCCATCGAGAATGACTCGTGAAATGTTTCGTGTGAAACTTTTTCTTTGGTGATTTCGAAAATATTCGTCCTAATTTAGGGCGGAAATTCAAAATTTAAACAACCTGTTCCAAACAAAATATAATGATGAGGAAAATATTTAAAAGATCATTAACTCTGCCCATATGAAAAAAGTAATATAAATATGATGATTACAACCTTTAGTTCAGAAAGTAATTATCCTTGGACTAATAATGAGAAAGCAGATACAGATGTTAAAAAAACTTAAATTCCCAAGAAGATATTGGAACTTTCTTTTCTATTTTTCTAATCATCTGTCTGTTTTGTTCTTTACCAAATTCCAGGAAAGTTAAGAACTACTAAAATTTAAACTCAGTGAGGTTTAAGCTCACTTTAAACTTCAAATTTTAGAGCAATACCTTGAGGAAATCCTTTCTCGGATTTTTTTAATAATGCTACTCAAGACTAGCAATCAATTCGTTTCATTTAAGTTTAGATAACTTCATTTTTGCTACTTAGTTCTGTCATTCTTATTTCCAAAAAGTAAATAAAGTTAATAGGAAAGTTTTTGCAACTGAATAAACAATCTGAAACAGTTTTTACACCTTTTTCAGAAAAAGTAAACTCATGTGTCACTATGACAATAAAGATTATATATCATGTTATTTCTGCAGTAAGCATAAGAAAATTAAATCATTTTGATCAAAACTTCAAAATTTATTGACAAATGAAAATAATAGTGGTATTCTAATTCATTATCACTTCAATTTCTCGCGAATCTAGGGAATTCGATTTTGTTCCCATTTCATAATTTTTTTGCATGGAAAAAGAGAGAATATGTTCCAATTAATTAGTTCAAATAAGTCTACATTATGTATATGGTTGTACTGTAGCAAGGTTAGCACATTAACAGTTTTCAGATTAAATATCAGCTATTTTTCATAGCGAGTAAGTAAAAGTTTGGCAACAAATATACCTTTTTTAATGAAGAAATTGATGATTAAATAAAAAAAATTTATCCATTTCAAAAGACAGCAACTTCTTTTTTTTCATTAAAGAAATATCCAATTAAAAGTCCAACACTATTTGAGACCTTAATTTACTGATTTTTTTCAGTGGAAGAGAAATTATTCATTTTCCACTCATTTGTTCCTCCATAACTCCTACATAAGAGCTCTTAAAATACTAGCAGCTAAGTGTCTACTATCGAATAATTCTCCCATCTCAACAAAAATTATAGCAGTTGAAAAATAACTCCCATAGAGCGACCACAGTTTACAGCACACCCCTCGCCGACAGTTCTTGGTTTAAAATAACTAAAAACCGACAGACTTTCATCCTCTCTTTTCTTGAATTCTTATTGTTTAGGAATTAGCTTAAAGAGTAGTTAGAAACTTCTTCGCTAAGTCTTGATAAGGAATATTCGTGCCATGTAAATTTTTCTTCTGATGAACTATTTCAAAAGGGAAATGAATTAAGCAACACAGTATGAGGATCTTAACGTTACTACAAATGTTTGAAGAACTATCATACTCAATCTGGAGCATATATTCAGTGTCGACGCTTCGTTATTTATCGTACTTATTGAAAGTTTGAGAATAGGTTGAAGATATTTCATCCCACAAATCCTCCACTTGATTAATCCCTTTACTTCAAAACTCCAAGTGAGTTACTTGATGAAGATATTAAGTCTAGCAAAATAATTCAAACAAGTTAACATTCATTATGAGATATACCTGAAAGGTGGTAGATTCATCGTGATTAAGCAGTAAACCTGTACATGCTAACTCTTGATTTCCCAATGTAAATTTCAGCTTAGCTAGGATGAAAGGAATGACGAGAGAAAACAGAGGGAAAAAAGAGACAAACGAACAGAAAGAGTTTCCGAAATTGAGACCTCAAATGTCTACCCGACATCCCTTGATGGGCACTATGATCTATAGCTTACGACGATTATCCAATCATAAAGGCAGAAAAATCACTGGTCTGTGATAATTTCATTTTACATTTTGTCAATTTTTTACAATTACTAATTATATGAACAAGAATCTCACCGGTTTCCATTCCGATTTATTTTTACAATAAATTTAGCAAAGGCATCATTATCTAATCATAATTCATTTATCGTTTTTCAGCACCATCATTTTTACAACAGTGCCAACAATTTCTCTCAAAAATATACCATTTAATGCTTACCTGTTTTGATTACCTGTTATACTTCATGGTACAACCAGTAGCACTACAACCTAAATCTACGGTACCAACACTACCATCAACACTGTTGTTACTACAATCAAAATCAACAAACCATTCTCAACGAATTGGTTCTCATAGCCGATTACGGAAACGAAGTATTATTACCTTTCAACATCATGCCAAGAAATGCAATTTCCTTGGTAAGACTAGATCAATTACTACATCAACAAAAGCTATCAATTCAGGCGAACGAATCATTTATGTACCGATTATGAAGACACCTACTACATGTCCAAATAATTATTCAAAGGAACAATTGGTTCTTGAATTCTTCACTCGAAAGTAATCACTTCTTATTCATATGTTTTTTTAAATTAATTGTACATATAAATGAGCTTAAAGTTGTCCCTCATGAATTTCGGTGGAACAATCAGAGGAATTTATAATCTAATAGATAGAAATAAGACAACTAATGGAGTTAAAATTATCACATAGCTAACTCATTAAAGCCCGATGCTTTTTATAAAACGGTCAAACGACAAATAAGGAAATTTAGTTCATTTAAACTTACTGTGTTCCTGAATGTTTTAAACATATACCAATGTTTAAAATCGATTCATGTGTACTTTTTATTTTTGGTGGCTGCGAAACACCTTTCTGGGCAAAGACAGATATTGAAAGCTTTTCCAATTCATTTAAAAGAAGACTAACTCGGATAAACATTTGAATATTAATTGGATTTGTTCCCAACTGCAAGTTATGTTTTTTGATGATAGATCAATTAGCAAATTAGCAAATCAATCAGAACAGGTCATTAAATTATTCAATTTATTAAAATATTAATTTTCTGAACTTTTTGATTTTCACGTATATCCTTAAAATGCTCCACAAAAATCTCTGAAAACCTCTAGGTAAAAATATGCTTTTTGGGTAAGCTTAGATTCTAACAGATTTATCATTATAAATAATATTTCAAAAATATCATTATGCAAGATAAATTATATTACAAATTATAAGTTTCAAAGAACAGACGTATGGGAAAGACTTTATTCAAAATTTGTTTTAGTGCCATTTTTCTTAAAAGACGAAAAAAAATATATTTTTAGCCAAGTAAAGCTCTATGAATATTTTATAAAATGGTTCCTTCTCCAGAATTTGACAAGAAAAATATAAGAATTGAAATATTAAATAAAAGCTATCTTAACTCGCATTTTCCGACGATTATCGACAAAAGAAGACCGTTCTGTTATAAGAGAGATCCTATATTCTAAATTAATCAAACTTCGAAAATAAACTCAATTTTCTGTGTACATATTTACAGTAATTAATCACTCCATTACGGCTTTATAAATCTTGATGATTATTAATGCAGATGGGTTAATGACCAGAATCTGATATTTCATGATAGTGAATAGGGTGTATATTTCCTATGTTATCTTTAAAGAATATTTCAACGATGTTTTATGGTGTGTCGCTGAAATTACTGTTTATGAACTAAAGACAGTTTTAGCAATAGACTATAAATTATCTTTCAAATATAATATTAATAGAGAGTAAATACACTGAATTCCGCTAACATAAATGATAAACTGGAATCATATTTTTAATAACACTTTCATTTGCTCACCTAAAAAACTCCAGATTTCCTGACAATAAAATGCTAAAAATTCAGCAAATTCTTGTGCAATTTATTATCAAATTATAATAGTATCAAAAAGTAACTCCCATTCAAGATTTCAAGAAAAAACTGCAAAATCTAACAAGAAAAACAAAACAAAATCTATCTCAAAGAAGCCTTCGGATACTGCATTAATCTTTCAAGTCATTTAAGTCCTCTAAGAGGACTTAGAGGACTTAAATGACTTCTCTAAGAGAACAGTCATACGAAATTATAAACTTTGAAAATCGCACTATATATTATAAAATATCATAGCTTAAGTGATCTACAATCAATTTAAAGAAGAATTAGCAGAATTTTTTAAAAATACTTTTTGAAGAACGCACCAACTGAGATGGGTCCTTTCGTAGCAAGCCATTTCGCAATTTTATTTTCATCATTTGGCAGTTGTACAGAATCGTTAATATAAACTGCAATATCTTTTCGTACTAAATGACATTTTTCACCGCGTCCATCATAAGGATAATCTTTTTCTGATTCCAATCCACCCATTCGGATTATTTCCCTATAATAACAATGGCGATAATTCGAAATAACAAGATGAATCGAGAAAAAAAAGAAACTTCAAGTGATTAATTCCATTTTTTATCTCACATTTTCACACGGAAAGAAAAAACCAGAATTCAAGGACTAAAATCATAAATTATAAAAATTTTCACTCATACTTGTAGGCATTCAGTGGAAAACCACCCCTACATCCTTGGTCAATAACATCGCAATCGACCAGTTCTTGTTCTGATAACGATATCAGTTTACCCTTCTTGATTGCCCAAAGACCTTCGACGTTTCCTGTTACGGAAAATGCCCAGCAGCTACCACAAGACCCTAACAAGAATCACAAATTACAAAAAAAAAATCCATACAAGACATTTCGACAGGAAAAGGAATTCAATTTATTTTCAGCAATAACAACTAATTAACTTCATTAGTCTCGACACTTGTTTGTTTACAGGAAAGTGGCCCCCTCAGAGAGTGCTTGGAACTTTAATTATCAATTTAATAAAATTAGATCAGATTTCGCTCAAAATAGAATGATAGATGCAAAATATAAGTATGCTACATTTCAAAGACAATAACGCAACAGATTTCGTGAACTAATTCGATAATTCAATATCTATGATCATAAAACTTCATACCACATATAAAGAATCTGAGAAAAGGGGCATAATAACTTATTAATGATGTCAAAAAATGAGGCCAAAAATTTACTAGCAAGTACCTTTAACTTTCTTTATTATTGTTTAAAATGATTCAATTTTTATGGATCTTAAAGTCTATAACATCCAATATAAAAGTAATTCTTAATTTCTCGGTTTTCATGAAGTCAGTAAAAATTGCAAAGAATATTATAGGAGAAAATCTAACAAACTAGACAAAAAATGGATAGAAAGACAGGAAGAAAGGAAAGAAGCTTAAGAAATGCTAATTACAAGAATTTAAGCTATTATCAGTCTGCAAGGATGGCAATTAAAAAACTTTCTTCTTCCACTAAACGAAAAAGATTTCTTTGTAAACTTCCGAAAACTTAAAGAGGACCGATTCCATTTTTTTATTCATACGTACTGCTACCTTCACTTCATTTCATTAGCTAACCTTGATTCTTCACTTCCGTTACTACACCTTTTTTACGCCAATCAAACGATTCGGGTATTTCAGCATTATCGATGCCATATTTCTCAAAATTTGCCAAATACTTCTCACTTTGATTCAGCGGCCATTTATACGGCAACATAATCTGTCAAATATTATATTATGATAATTCATCATAAATAGTGTTGGTGTTAAGATTATTCATAAAATAATAATAACCTCATCCACAGTGACCAAACCAAATTAGGAATGAATAATTTATAAAATCTTCGATTTTATCCAGGAACGGGAAATAGAAAACAGGAACCTTCCTAAATTCTTGCTGGGTCATATCACTGAAAGGTGTCTCGCCATAAACTGCTGTACCTTGTTCATTCTTCTGCCACAATTTTGCCAAGCGTAAATTACGTTTATAAATCCGGAATCTCTTTAACAACTCCTTTTTGCTGCTGTATTTACGATTATGTCTAGAAAATTTGAAATAATTTCCATGATTTCTTCATAAATGTGGTCTTTAGGATCAAGAACACTTTACATTAGAGTACTTATGGGAACTTCAGTTCTGAGAATCCAAGTTTATTGCGCTTTCTAGAAATAGGAAGTCTAACTCCTGGATGAAGTTTCCAAACAAATTCCACGAAGTGAAGTCCTTTCCCATGATGGTCTGTGTTGGTTCATAATATCGATGTCCAACTTTTATAGCTAATCTGTCCATGTTATTGCGAAGTCGATGGCCTTCAGTGGCAATTTTTGGCCTGAACTAATTTCGTTCGTAAATTTTTAAAACTTCTGCAAGGAAATAACTTCTCGAAACAATAAAATTTATGAAATCCAGAAGATTTGTTCCAACAAAAACAAGTCATTTTGTTGCTCTTGAGGCTAACGTAAGATTCAAAAAATTTTTAATTATCAAAGAAAAAAGAAAAAAACTGGATAACTCTACTCTATTTGACGCTCAGAATTGACCAAATGCTTCTTGTCGCAACCAATGTTCGTTATTTCTTCAACATTTTCCCATGGTCTTTGATATATTTCAAATTTACAAACCTACAAACGTGAAATTTTTGAAAAAATACATATATTCGCGAAAATTTTGGAACCTCTTTTACACTTCTAAGCAGGTAAAACTCGATACATATATTTGGGCCTAAGCGCAGAAATCTGGCCCAATGTTAAGCTGACCTCACAATCGATGAGAACAGATCTCACAGGCCTTAACAGAAATTAATTCAGAATAACCGCCGTAATATAAAATCCATGCAAATCCGTTCCACTGCATGAAAAAGATTAGCAAAAGGAGTCCAGGAAGTTGTTTAAACATTTATTAGTTGAAATGAAACAATTTGAGCCACGACCAATTAATTTAATCTCTTCGGATGATTGATTCCTAATTATTTCGATCTGAGCACACAGGCAGTCTTTATTCTAGTTAAGAACAATTAATAAAAAATTAAACAGTTACTTGTTGTTCATGACCTGCAAATTTCATACATCTCGCAGTTCGTATGTCATTGTGAGGAACTGACTGAAAATCCATTTTTCTTTTTTTTTAGAAGGATTTATGAAAGGTGGCCAAAATTACTCAGTAATATTATATTTTATCAAAACTCATACAAGAGACTAGTTGACTGATACTTCCAAAAATGCGAATTCTATCTGAAGAATCAAATTATACGTAAAGCGGTGATCTTTTTTGAAGAAATATCATCTGGATCTTAAAAATTGGACTTCAAAGAAAATTTTCTTCGCTTCCTACGATAGACTAGAACTTTCTCCTACAAATCTTATTCGAAAAAGATAATTTTCTAAATTCACTGACACTCTTGGAACAATTCGACTGCGCCATAAGAACATCGAGTACATATTTGATGCCACCGAAGATTTGTGATGAAACACGTAAAACTTTCACGGGTACCCAGTGATACTTTTCATTCGTTACTCGATTTACTTCCGTCGCAGCACGCCACGACATATCCTACCAAGTATTATTTGAATTTTTAGAAGATACGTTTCACTTCAACCTTTCAGAGTAAAGACAAGAAAAGTTTTCTCAAGAATGGGAAAAGGATGGCTTTTATTTATTCGTATTATAAATGATGAAAGAGTCCTATATTCGTTGCTTAATATTTTCAGGTACTTTCTACCAAACCTGTATTTGAAAAATTTCAACAAAGTTTTAAAAATTAAATTTAGTGTTCTGGTGATAATCGGTTCTGTTTCTGATAGTTGAACTAGCGTTACCACTGAGCTCTCTTTCAAATGATCAGAAATACAACAGTAAAGTTCTCTACCTAGCGAGATGTAAATGTTACAGAAGAGGTCAAAGGTGAAAGTTTGCAACGAGTGGACTGAGTGTTTTGAGACAAAAATTTTTTTTATCGTATCATTCAGATGGCAAATCATATCAAACAGCAATAACAGGAAGAATACCTCAAATTCCTTGCTATCAATTTGATCAACATCATGCTTACCACCAACTAATGCTGGCTGCCAAACACGTTTCACCTGATCAGTCGGTAATTCTCGATCATTGTCGATGTCAAGTTCTTTAGCACTGTGCAGAACACTGCACAATACCGATCCACTATTTGCTAAGGCAATCGCGACTGCTGCCCAAATTAGTAGCATTCCAGCTTATAAAAATCCTTGAAATTGGAAAGACAACTTTTTTGGATAGAGTGAATAAAAACAACGAGTGCGTTGCTTAACGATAACGACTAAAATAATATCATTTGCTTGTCAATCCACAAAATTTAGGAAGGGAATTCTTTTAGCTGATTAAAGCAAGCATGCTATCATCTTTCGACTCTTTTTAATTGTCTGAAAATATCAAATGTTAAGGATATTTTGATGTAGCGTAAGAATAATATCACTTTCAAAAAGATAAAATAAGGGAGCAATAAAGAGAAGGAAAGTATGTAAGGGTGAAAGGAAAAACTTTCAGAGAAAATCGGAAAAGAAATAATATTAAAAGAGAGAGAAGAGTACTGCAACTGGAAAAAAAAAAAAACTAAAAAAAATTAATAAATAGACTATTAAATATACAAAAAGACCTAGAAAGTAAGCAGTTAAATAAATTAAAAAATTAATCACAACAATAATTAAGGAAACTGTACAGTATCGAAATCAGAAATAAAATTAAAGTAGTCAAGTGAAGAAATGAATAACTGCGTGACATAAAAAGAGAGGAATGAAGAAAGATGACATACCCAATAGATTCCAATGCATACGATTAAAGCAAAAAGGATCAATCATTTAATATTTCATAGTAAGCTGCAAAAATAATTTATTTTTAACTTGTTGGTGTTACTAAATGCTTATCAATTAAATGCGAACGCATAATGATTGCGATGACTATAGCGATGAGGGTGGAGCTGCTAATGATGATCCTCATGACGATATTGACAACTAAGATGATAATAATGATATTTGGAATGTATATATTGTGAAGTATTAAGATGAAGTTAAGTAGCATAGCTCTACATTCACTCAAGCAAAACAATTTCTTGTCAAGCAGCTGTAATAGCTGAAAGGTGGTTAGCGGAAGGAAAAGATAAGAAAGAATATAGGATTAGATACATTATCAAAATTGAAACAAACAGCCATGAAGGTGAAGTTTTGATAAGACTAAGTGTAGATGGGAGAAAAAATAAAGGAAGTGAAATGAGAACTGAAAAGAGGAATTGATCTTATCTGGTGTTTAAAACCATTGTTCAATACTTACCTACCGCTGCTACCGTTTCAGATCTATCATTAGGAAATTAAAATGATTAATAATCAGGCTATTTAGAACGAAACCATTTAATTATTGCAGTGAAATGAAATTCTGATGATTCAGATTGTGCCAGCAGAAGTGATGGGTTTTTTGATTGTAATGAATAAAGGGAAAGGGAGAGGGAAGAAGAAAGAGAGTAGGAAAGTGTTAAAAACCAGTCCGTAGGGTTCAAAGGTGACAAAAATGATATTTTATACTAGTGGTAATGATATCTTTGTTTGAAATGATTTAGTTATATGTACAGAAGGATTGAAAAGAATGATATAACTTCCATTAGTTAAAAGCAAATGTTCAATTGCACATACTAACTAATGCAAAATATTTTCATTTTATCCCTTGCTTTTTTTGAAGAATAAATTTCCGAAAGCTTTCCCTTTGGAATATTCCTAGAATACAATGATTGTTTCGAATGATTGTTTTTCTTTCATTAGATGGAAGCAAAATTAATTTCAGATTTCTTAATATTCTGGCAGAAAATTTTAGGATTATATTATTTACTTTTTAATTCGGTTCAGTAATAAACTACAAACGAAAAGAACATTCATGCGAGGAAAATTAATAAAATTCATATCCAATATCTTAAATAATGCTGGAAAAAAGTTTCTGAAGCTTATTTTCAACTTCATTTAAGGGAAGTGGAAAGCCATGAATAGATGAGCAAGTAGAGGAACCTAATCTACCAAAATCGAGAAAATGGGAAGGAGTCGACTTCTGATACTCATAGCTTTAAAAAATTAAACGGAACGGAATCAAAAAAAGAAACACGCAGAACCAGAATGAACGAACAATTAGCACGTCTCTTTTTCACGGCAACATTTCCGGTTGCAAACTTGATTTCACATTGTGCAAAACAAAAAAAAAGCAATTGTGAACGAGTGAGAGTAGGATTTCGTCGGTTTCGTGCCGCTATGGAACTTTTTAACAGAAAATGTAATTACATTCGAAAGTTAAATTAACTGAAGATATAATTAAATTGCAATGATGAAGGGATAAACTGATTCAGTAATTGACCAAAATTACATAAAGCTTGTTTGAACAAAAAAAAAAAAGAAAAATGGCTTAAATTCCTGCTTATCTTCGTAGACGGTGATAACATTCTCTGTTAAGTATCAACTTTCCATACCAAAAGATTTCAGAGTGATTACTGTCATCTCATCATTTCACGCAGACTCTGGATTTTTTCCTTACTAAATTTTAGATTAAAGTAACACAAAGTGCATTAGACGTAACCAACGTGGCCATCCAAATGAATTCACGTTCCATTGAGAATCCACGAATCTAAATAGGGAACCAGATGTTAATGAAATTAATATAAATGGTAGAAGGGATATTGTAAAGTGTAAATGAGAGCAAAGAGATGCTAGGAAAGAGCAAAGAATATAGCCTGGACGGATATGCAATGAAGCCAAGCAATCAACAAGCAGCAATCAATCGGTAGCAGAGAGTGTATTGATGAGGCTGCAAGGGACAGATTATCTCAGGAACAACTCTGGTCAAGACGGAAGGAGAGGTCGGTTACAGGTGGAAGAGAGTTGGAGTTCAACATTCTGCACTCTTTAGCTGTTGTAACTAGGATCATCCTCGAGACTGAGTGTGAGCTAGAAGTAATGAGGGCGCGGAGAACACATAACTCATTTTTATAGGCTACCAGTCCCGTTTTCGAACATTTCGTGGGTTCAATTGATATCTTCCCTATCACTGTCAATTCAACAAACACAATGTAAAATAGTTCATTTGCAGGAAGATCGAAAGTTTATCGTTATCAGCTTTTTTTTTTTCTTTTTTTTTTGCCAAATTTCCCATTTGGAAACGATCATATCAGTGATATCAGGGAATAAGAAAGCCAAAAGATTACGTGAAGTCAATACTTACTTTGTGGGAAAACAAAGTGACTCAGCAGTTTACGTAATCATAGAAGTTATCCGAGAAATACCGGGATAATAGAGCAACTAATTTGCAATTCATGCAAGAGGTTAAATGCGCAATCGACCTGCAAAATCTTTTAGATTTTCATTGATTCTTATCGATCGACATGATGTGGCGTTTGAAAGATTTTTTTTAATCAATTTCTGACGTGCGAAGCGTCTAAGGATGAGAAGTACTGCGTTTCGCAGGGCAGTATTTATTTAGCGATACAATTCTCAAGCTTAGATTCCTTTCAGCTGAATAATTTCATTAAACTTTTTTATCATTTAATAGAATATCTATTCTAGTTTTAGATCCTCTTAGACATAAGAATGAACAGTTTTACTGATAAAGAAAGAAAACTACCCACTATAAAGCGAAATACTTGATTGAATTATGCCAAGTTATAACAATCAAACCTGAATATTGCTGATTGTTATTGACAAGGTGTGAAAAAAGTTATGGAGGAGTTAAGTAAGATACATGAAGTGAATCGAAGTATAAAATGTATTCAGAAGTTTTGTAAAAGACTTCATTTAAAACTATTAAAGAAAATATCAAACGGTAACTCAGTCTTACTGGTAACAAGCTTTTAAAGTTTATTGAGTTTTTGAATAGCATGCAAGTGGATGGTAGAAATTCCTAGCGATAGGAGTTCGGATACTTTCATAGCATAAAAAAAAATGAATTTATGCTCAAATTAATTTGCTAAGAGAAAACGAAAAACTTCTGAAGACTTATATGAGATGAAAATTGAAAAAGAAATGTATTGGAGGTTTTAGAAAAATTAATGTTTTGAAGCCGAAAAAAAATTTACTATTTAGATGGAAAGAGGAGAAAGGTCAATAATTTATGTAATTTCATTAATATTACTTGCTAATTTACGAAAAAATGCACTCGAAATGGAAGACTAAAGATAACAGTGTGAACCAAAAAGGAAACCTATCGGAATTATAGTATTAAAAATAACATATCGGAAAGAGAACGAATATAGCCACCATTAATTTTTGTGAATTACCAAAAATTTTCAAAATCCACAAAGCAAAAACATTTATTTGCAAAAAAGAAAGGATTCGGAATCAAAAAGTGAACAGTTTTAATGAACAATATCAGTACTTTCGTTTAATTATAACAGTATTAATGTTTCCCTTTTTGTTCCTCGGTTATCAGATTAGTAAGTGTCATCCGGCTTCGCATTGTAGTGCTGAGAACTTCCGGATGTGCTTTCTGCTGACATTCGGTGAGTATTAAAGTTATATTACTTCTGAAATTGTTCCAAGTATTTCATTGATTTAAACATTAAAAATTTTAAATTTGAAGTAATATTAAACGAAGCTTTTATATTAAAACGAACGTTCTAGCTAACAAGCATTTTCTAACATCGAAATAACATTGATTAGAGTATGTTGTTCCCTGTTGATCACATACTGGTATCCAATCACTGGTGCAATTCTTATCAGCAAGACAGCATTCACCGGAAATTTATCAAAAATTACTTATTTTTATCACAGCACAATACGGCTATTTGCGTTGTTTGTACGTGAACGACAAATGTATTTGATAGTATGATTTGTACATTAGTTTATAACTTAGTTTATTTTAACTTATAGCCCAGTACCATATATTTCGACTAATTCGATAACTTACCGTGATAAGTTATCTTAATTAACTTATTCTTTGTTCGATTCATTATGCACTGTTTATGGCGAAAAATGCATAAGTTTTTATGAGTTATCCCATCGCTATCACAAACAGGTCCGCTGCTATTGCATTTCTCGTCATGTGATATCTTACAGCATTCACCCATGTAGGCCATTTGTAGTGTACGGTTATTACGACGATGTGATTCGCATTTCGCTAACCTATAAGTAAATATTAGACTGTAGACTTCGTAAGGAAATGAGATCATTAAAGGCGTTATTTCGAAGAATGATAAATTCCACATACGACTTCGAAAACTATATTTTATATAATGTAATTACAATACTACAAAATGTCGAAATAAAAATGATGACATTGGAAGTCTGGAATTTTCAAATTTCTGATCAAGCGACTATAAAACAAAATAATAAGCAAACTTGAAAACTGAGAAGTTCCATATATGAATTATGAGCGTATCAGATTGATTAGATTGGAATGACTTTGAGCGTAAGTGATGAATCGATCAGCTGAATTAGTAATGAAGCAAATGTGAAGTACCTAAACTTGCACCAGCTTTCATGCGTTGTTTCTGTATCATCGCAAAGTTTCATTTCTATTTGTTCATCCTGACAATTGTCCACGCAGCATTCACCCCAATATCGAATTGTCAAATTAGTTCTAAAACGTTTCCGTGAAAGACACGCCGCTTGTTCGTATTCACATATATTAATATGTGTGTGACCTTCGCTATCACAAATTGGTGACGAACTGGCAGTACTATCGCACTTGGCAGTAGTATCTTCGCAACATTCTCCTATAAGTTCTTCGAAATTGAAATCAGTTTTCAAACTTCGAAACTGTTAAAATTGTTCATAGTGAGAATATCAAATTATCTGGAAGATTCGCTTTTATAGCATCTGATGAAATGTCAGAAATTTACTGCCATATTTCCTGGAAATTCCAGAAAGCTGTGAGTGTATTACTAGTTCAAGTGAAAACTGCTTGACCTCTATAGTCAAGCTCCAGTTTCATTTCCTCATTTCTTTGTAAATCTAATCGATCAGCTTGTTGTTTAAGTCCACAAATTGCAATGTTTAATTCGCATTCATTTCGATATGTTATGCCTAAAATAGTCAAAATAACATCACCATACGCAATCAAATTGAAGATGCAGAGACCAATCTTGGTTAGTTCCTATTTGTCTAACATTTTTTAACACCAAAAATAAACGTGAAGAAAACTTTGTTCCACTCCAATTGGCAGCTAAATGTCATCAAATTGCAAGCTGAAATTTCTGATACCGTTTGAGGCGCAAACAGGCTGATAGTCGTCTTGTTTGCACTGCATGCTGCATTCCTCGGTGCGACACACCGTGTAGCTAACAATGCTCAATGGTTGCTGATCACGTCGTGCAGCAGTACAATTGTGCATGCTAAACGTGCATAAGTTCTGCAAGTAATAAATAAGCTTACATGAAAATTATAGTTTTATTACAAATCGTAATTAAGATCAATTTTAATTACAATGAAACACAACTTACTAGATGAGTGACATTTTGATTGTCACATACAGGTGCCCAGTGCCGCTCGCATTTATTTGTGCAGCATTCTCCCTTGTAAGCCATTAGTAGGGAACTGAAAGCAGCCTTAAAAGAAGATCATTCTATTTTACAATGCTTAGAAAAGTCCCTACATCTGATATAATTTAGTAATTAACTTATTAAAAATTGATTGCAAAATCTGCAGAACTTGACCTTACAGGTAATTACTCTTTACTTGTCGAAATGTGGGAAAGCCGAATTTTAATTTATTTCATTAAGTGAGAATAGAACTTAATGCAAAATCACTATTCAGAGATCAGTCAGGAAATTATTAAAATATCGTTTAAGTAGATTACAGCTTCATCTTTAAATTTATTAAAAATCTAATTTATTGAAAAGGTTTTAAATAAAATTTTTTAAAAGATAGCTAATTTACTAAACTAATTTGATTAATGCTTCAGATAAAAAGATAAAAAGCCACAAAATGTATTAGGACAAGTTGTCAAATTATAATATTTAATGAATGTTTTTTATCTATTAAAACAAGTTATTGGTTCCTCAATAAAAGTTTTTTTACCAATTTGGTAAGAGAAGGAATTTCAAAAGACCAAAAGAGCATAGACCTTGAAACATTATTTGTGGCTAAATGAGAAATAATTTATGTGTACGCAATAATCTTTTTTCTAAGTTATTTAGAAAATAATCTAATGACTAATTTTTATTTCCGAAAACCGTTCAAACAAAATTTCTGTTCCATTTGGATTTATTATTTCTTCAAAAGAATGATAAAATTGATAAGACCAGTAAACAAACTCATTATGACATTTAGTTTTAATGAAACGACATCGATTAAGGTACGTAATTCCATCAGTACCACAAATAGGGTCATAATGTGAATCACATTCAACGGCACTATCACATTTCGTTCCTCCATCCATTTCTTCAACTTCTTGAATACTAAGTTTGGTAAGTACTTTAATTATTAGATAATTTTGTGCTAATTGTGATAATAATTATTGATAATCCAGCAGTTTCCTTTTACATTGGCTGCTGTTTATCATTTCGTATGCACCAGAATTTTTGCATGATAAAAGCATTGAAGTTTGTCGCTGATAAAATTTTTTTCTGTTATGTGGAAAAAATAAAAAACATACTAATGATAACAATACCTTCCGAAAAACTTTCGGCCTGTGGAACACCTGTACAGCTGCCATTCTCATTTAACAATGTTATCTTTAAATGCGCAATTTTTTCTGCTCGACATTTATATATCTTAAAGGAAATTTGAAGTGTTCAAATTACTAAAGCTTTGAAAAAAAATTTTAAACTTTTTGTTGAGAAATGAAGCAAAAGCAGTAATCAAACAAATGCTGCTCAGTGGACGAAAACTTCACTTCTATTATCGTTTTAGCAAACTCAACCTCAAAACGACAACGACTTCGATGGGTGACATTACGGGAATCGCAAACTGGTCCTTCTAATTCTGTTTTTGCCTTCTCATCAGGAAATAATTTACATGTTTCTTCGGTTGGACAGCATCTGCCTGTCTATAAAATTTTTTTCTAAACTTCCGAAGTAACATATTTAAGCTATTTCGTTAATTTACTTTATTTTCATTAATGATTTATCTTGGTTTCAGTGTCTATTTTCCTGCTTTGACATATCATTAATTGTTTTGCAAAATAATTTATTTGTTTTAAAATTAATTATTTCAAGCTATATTTTACTATTTTCTAGCTTTTTTAGACAGAAAATCTAAAAGTATTAATTATGCATTAAAAGTGAACAATAAAAACACAAACATATGCAATGGTGATATTATAACCGAATTTTCGTTCATAAATACATCGTAACATTTCAAATTCGCATTTTCTCTTAGTTTGTCCAGCTTGATCGCATACAAAGTTGGAATCTGATTCCTCTTCTCCTGCTGTGCCATTGCAATTTGAAATCAGGCAATCTCGGCATTCACCTGCGCAGTCCAAATAATTTTTAAATGGTCAATGCAGTAAAAGAATAAAATGGAAAATTAATAACAATAAAATTGATGTAGTATCCATTTTTAAGCAATTACCCAGCATGCTACTTGACAGTTTTTATTACCCGAAAAGCATAAAGTGATAAGATAACAAGCCACCGGTATATTGTTGAACTGACCGTAGTACAATTGTTCCAAACTTTTGTCGCGACATTTTGCGTTCAAAAATAAACACCAATTAGGGTAAGTAACAAAAGATGTAGCACATATCGGATCATATGTCAAATTATCGGGACACTGACGATAGCAGCTACTTGATGAAGAAACTAAATGTGAATCTAGCATGAACTTTACAGCGAAAATCTGTATCATTCATTTTCTAATATCATTCATATTTTTCCAAATTTTCGATACAGCAGCAGCTAAGATAGTCGAAATAATTTACAATACCTTTTTGAGAATTACTTCCAAAGTTTCCATTTCTTTTTTCCTCTTTTTTGTTACCAGTAATGGAGCACGTCTGTTTATTAGCCAAAGATAATTGTTCCCCACGTTGTGCAGCAGTACATTGAGCCCACAAAAAGGCGCACTGATTTCTGTAAATAATACAATCATCAAAACTGAAAACAATTAGAAATGTGAGAAACTTTTCATTTAAATCTGCCATTACTAACCGATGCCAACGGCCATTGCTGTCGCATACAGGTCGCCTCAAGCCATCACAGTTTTTGAATTTTGGACATTTAAATTCCTCCTAAATGTAATTAAAGAATAAATTGTCAATCAGTCGGCCAAATTTTTTTGATCATATTGTGATAGAAATTAAGCAGGCAAATTAAAATTTTCTGACTTTTTGCAGCGTAATTTCTCGAAATAAATAATACTTCAAGAGTAGACAGTTTGGTTTGCTTCTCGATTGATATTTTCTCCTGTGACTGGTTGCAAGCCGTTAAAGCATACAAAAAAGAAGCGTGGTCCTCATCCTTTAAAATTTAAACAATTTCTTAAACTATATAAAACAGAGCAATTATGGTGACATTCCTAATGTTGAGATTTAAGTTAAAATTGCACTATTAGTAAGTTAGTTATCTGTGATATATTGTCACTACAATCAATAATTGATCCTAATGTTTTTGAGAAATTTTATAGAAAGTTTTAGTGTTCCAACAATCCGAGATTTATAATTAATTGATTGACCTACATTTTTCCTTTCCAAACAATTATACCTCTGGAAAGTACATAAATTTCGATAAGTCTGCTGTCTCGTATCACATACTGGCTTACTTTTTCCAGAGCACTTTGAAGGGCAGACCTGAAATTTCAGTAAAGTATTTCGAAGTCAATTTATTGTTGCAAAAATTGAATAGTAATTTATGAATGAGAAAACTTTTCACTTTAGTGTTATTTATATGGTTGAAAGAAAATGATTTATTTTAAAAAAAGCTTAAAAGCTGTTTACTTAAATCTGAGATAATTTAGCTTATTAAATGATTGTTCACTGAGTCACTATCAATAATCGATCATTCAGTGATATGAGCTTCATTTTAATACATTGTGTATCTCGGATTTGGCTAAACATAAATCTATAGAAATTAATTTAATCCGAGGGTTCTTAGTCGATTGATCGCGAAAAAAGTATCCATGCATTACCAGTATCGAAACTAGATTATAAAAATCGTATTTCTGTAACTTTTTTACTTATTTGCATAAATCTCTTGCTTGCTAACTATATTTTAAAAGCATTTCCACTCCGAATAGTTCACTGTATAAAGGTTAGAAAGAAAAAGGTTGAATTTAATTGAAATAAAAATTTTGAAGATGAAATTTGTAATTCCATTTTATGTTATATATGCCAAGATGATCTTTCGAAAATTTCTCAAAATTTGTGTGATATTTCTTTGGATAACAGAAGAAAGTGGTTCATAAGCGGAAAAGTAAATCTTACCTCTTCTTCAAAAGTGAATACTGGTGACTTCTTGTTGCATGGGCCAACATGTACAAGAATCCTAGAATGCACTGGATGCGAACTTGATTCTCTACAACTAAATAAAGCAAGAGAACAAGGACTACGATGAGTCCGATTTGTGTTATCGCATACTGGAATCAGTGATTTTGGTTCATCATTGCAAATGACCATGACGTGTTGACACGTTTCTGATACGTTTCGATTCATGTCAGCCACTTTTCGTTTATTACTTCGCTCCGTCTTCTGTTTGAAAAGTGCAAAATTTAACGATAAAATAAATTACTCTTCCAGTTAAAAAAAAAAGAAAAAAAAAACACATCAATTTTGCAGTGGAAATGTCGAAAAGTTATTTTAGAAATTAATTGCAAACTTTCATACTTTCGCTGAATGCCTAATGACATTAGTATTTGCAGTTGGTATTAGAGCCGTAGGATTCTTTCCTGTCTTATTTGTAATTTCATCACTAGCAAGACTATGAGTATCAGTAACGTGGTTTTTTTTTGATTCAGAAAAGACATCGGTATCGTTGAAATCCGTAAAATCCAAAATCTTATCGTTTGGATTAAGGGAAATTGTATAGGAAGATAACACAAGTAGTGTTATAATAAGAGCTGAAATTATACACCATTTCGAGAACATCTGCCAGTTCCTAAAAAATAAGCAGTTTATACCGTAAAAAAAGAAAGAATTTTTTTGCATTTGTATTTGAAAGTAAATTCTTCTTTTTTCGAAAGAAAATTTCGTGTAAATTTTATTTGTTATAATAAGCGTAATACCACGAAAATGACAAAATTTGCAACATAATTTACTCGATAAAATAGTGAAACACCTTAAATTAGGTAAGATACCTGTTGTAAAAGTAACTTAAAATTGTTTTTTGCAGAAGCATTCAAAAATTAATGAGTTTTTTTTGGAACTGGTTTATCTTGATGAGCTAAATGAACTTTATGGTGTTAGAAACTTACAACTGTTCCTTTCTGAAATTTAATACAGCATGGAATGAATACAATACACAAGTTTTACAAGTGTATTATATGCTCGTAGATAGTTTTCATTCGTTGAAACTTAATTGAGCATAGTGGAAAAAAAAATAATGAAGATATTAATGATGGCATAAAAGGAAAGATTAAAAATTAATTTATGAGAAGTAAAAGTTTCAGTTACAAAACTATGGTATGATAGATTTTGGATTTACACCTACTTTCGGATTGAAAATAGTCATTTAACCTTATAAGTGGGAGTAAATGCAGTAGGAAAATAAGGATAGAAGCGAAATAAGTGAGGAAATTAATTAACAAACTTTCTTAAGAAACTTGGATGACACCTTAGACATATATGAATTGAAAACGACTTGAATTAATAATCTAATCATAAAGCTGTAAATGAAACAAAACAAGTTGATATTTAATATTACTGCTATTAGAAAATTAATTGAATGCGATTAATTTTTTGTGTCCATTTCTTAAACATAAAATAGTGTTATGCTGTTTAGTTGCATTATTGACATTAATCCTTATCCAATTCTTAAAATCGGAAATATTTTATATTATCGCCTAATAACTGATATTATCACTTCTATAGAATTTTTTACCTTTTACTAGAAATTCAATTGAAAAAAAAGGTAAAAATTAATGGATAAAGGAATCAATGACTGACCCCTTTGCAAAACATTGCAAAACTTCACGACATGCTCGATGAAGACTGAGCAATTGGGTCGTCTTTTAGTTTATCTCACTATATATTATTTGTTTTATTGCTATAATTAACCATATAATACAATAGTATTATTGAGGCGTCACAAGGAATTTTTTAATGCAACATTTTTCTTCATTTTGTAGGTGCTTGGCAGACACGTGATGATTCCAACATGGTAGCTCCGTTTTTCAGGATCGAGAATAGTTCGACATGAAATGACATGGCAAAACCCAAGCTGTCACATATTTCCTTTATCAGATTGTTTTAATCGAAATTCTAAGACTTCAACTTTATCACTATGAAAATGCAACATGAGTTTTTATAAGGAGCTGAGAAATTTTTGGACTATATATATCATATCTTCGGGCTGCTCGAAAGATATCTAGACAGTAAATTTAATTGCTTTTTAATCAGAAATTTATTCAATCTTCAATTTTTATAATTTTCAAATAGATTGAAACGTTTGTTATTGAAATTGGTCTAATAATTTGAAATCATAAAAAAATATTTGGTAATATATTACTATAATGAATATTGAGGAGAGCAGAATGTGTAATAATAGATTAAATAAGTGCTGTGATATGGCCGAAATTATTTATAAATTATAGGTGAAATACATAAAACACATAAACGGAAACTTGTTCAGATAAAAATGTAAAGATATTTCTTTAATGATGACAATAATACATATAATAATATTGTGCCAACGAATGTATAAATATTTAAGGAAAAAAAGCAACAACAATTAGAAAAATAGTAGTGTATATTTATGGTTTTTATTTTCTGTTTAAAATGTTTTGTTGTTAACTTTTAGATTTTAGAAGTATACTATTTATTGATTTACTTGTTTGCACACTTATTGTTTTCAATATCAGTTATTTATCCTTTGTTTTCTTAGTTGTTTTTTCAATCATTTGCATTATTCTTGCTCATTAATATCTTTGATTAATTGCTACTTCTATTCTGACGAAGGCTAGAAGTACATATGTGGGAATGAAAAAAGTTCAGCAAAAAAAAATTCAAATTTTCGACTATCTGAGGACTTAAGTTCACGCAAATTTTTTATCCTAATAAAAAGAATTTATGTATCGATGATCTCTTGTTTTTACAATTTCAATGATCAGTAAAACCTTTTTAAAAACTGATGGGGTCATTTTAAATTTAGAAATAATAATATACTTTTTTTCTTGACTGCATATTAAACTACTTGATATTCATCAGGTAAAGACATTTTTCCACTTCAAGCACTGGGCTCCATTTTGAGACAATTACAATAATTAATTAAGTTTTTTCGAATAACCATTTTTATTTTCCTTCTTCTACCTTCTACTTCACTATTGAACATAAAAGCCGTAAGAGAACAGAAAAAAAAAAAGGATATTGAGACTTCAGACCCTTCTATTTTAGCTAACTGAATTTTGAAAGTTGGGATTTCAAAAGCTTAGGAGACGTATCAGCTAGCTTCTAATGTTTTATAATTTCGAATTCCTTGTAAATATAAACATTTACAAAAAATAAATTACCAATGATTGCAGAATTTGGAGTAGGCGTTATTTTTCAGTTGTAAAAAACAGAAAACATTTCTTTTAAATTCGAGGATTAAACCAGATTTTGCATTTTTTGTTAAAGCTTTGTGTAATTTACTTGCACATATTTCGATTCCTGCAAGTTAAAATATTTTTTCAAATTTCAAAACTATCGTAAAATACTAATTCTGGTCTCTTTTTTTTTCCAGAAATTCCCTTTTACTATTCTTTTATGACACTTTCAACAACTGTTAATCGATTACTAGTATTTTGCTAACTTGCCAACTTGCTAAGCTCATTAATGAGACCCTCGGGTCTCGAGAATTTTGGAATTGTTTTTGGTCATAAAAGAAACCTCTTGACAAAAGATATATGTGTTACTCATCGTGATTTATAGTTCTAGCAAGCAAAAAATACTAAACATGAAGCCGAAGAAGGAGTACTTCAGGATGTTTCCTTTTTACAATCAATTCATTTACAACTTATTTCTCATCGAATTTCGCTAACACATACTCGTTATTCTAAGTATCTCGCTTATATTTGCACATTGGCACAATTCATTTCAAACTACTTATTAAAAAAATGATAGCTTTGAAATATTTAAGTTAACTTGCATTCTTCTTGAAAATTCCACCTGTTTCTCCTGCGGTATTAGACAATACTTTATATTTATGATTTTCTAATGAATAATTAAACTAAGAACAATTTCTCGCCAAGAAAAATCAGTTAAAAAAGTTTCTTTCATTTAAGAAAGATCGATCTGGATTTCTAGTCTATCTCCCGAAAAATACGTTAAATAAAATTATTTGATAATCGGTATTATATATTTCTCTAGAGAGCAACTATACGATATTCACAGTTTACATTAGATAGAATTTTGCTTCTTTTTTATGAATTGTTATGAAAACGAAATAAACTAAACAAGTACCTTGGAAAAATTGAAAATTTTAAAATTTAGTATAAATCGAATGATGTAGTAAATTATTCCATACTGCTACAAATGGTTGAAAACTTTTCTTAGTTTTAATTAATGAGTAAGTTTTCATTTCGACCACATTGTTGTAAAATCTTTATAGAGCAGCATAATTATTTTCTTAAGATGACAGATTGAAATATGATTGCAAGTGGTCCACAAATTTTTTCAAGTTTAATCTATTTTTAATTAAACTCATTTCTTTTTGAGTCCTTTTAAACATTTGTAAATCATTGATTCATAAATCAAAATCTTCGAGATAATAAGCTTTTTACTTTTATAATACAACGTTCTTTCTAAAAATATTACGAACTTTTTGAAACTGTTAGAATAGGCAAAAAATTAGACATAGGAAATTTCCCTTGCATCGGTAGCAATATGAATATGTCGTAACTTTCAAACATCGCATTTATTGCAACAAATGATCCATCAGAAGTTAATGATGAATATTTCAAATGAAATCAATTAGTCAAGCATTGCAAGAGAATCATGTGAACCAATAATTTGTTTGCTTCCTTTACAACAAACTTCATTGGCCTAAATTTATTGGCTTACTAAGCAGGAAGATAAAATTACCTTTCATCATTCTGACAGTGAAAATTGGCATTTCGACAATTCTATAATATCAAAAATATTTTCAGTTTTATTCCTTAAAACTTGTAGTAATTATCTTTCCTATGCATAAACATCTTAATGAGCCGGGAAACCAGAACTCATTTAGTTGATGTAACCGAAATGCCGGAACTCTCTAGTTTGTCTTCATTTATGTCAACTCACTTTACTGCATCTTAATTTTAAAAATCTACTTATTAGAATATAACACGTAGTTTTTTTTTCTTTTTCGTGTTCATAATTTGCCCATTATCAATCTGTGCTGGTAAAAATATTATCAGTGATCATAGCAGACAACGAACTATCAAAATAATTTTTATTATTATCACTTTGAAAATAAAATAGCTGTTCAATTCATCAAAATTAATCAATCAAGAGATTGAAAGTTAGGAGACATGTGTCTACGTTATTTCGAAAACTTTGACACACCAGAAATTTCCGCAACATCGCAAGCTAGCAATCATATGAATATTTGCATAACTTATATGAATAGAAGTTGAAGAGGAAGAGGAGCAAGTATAATATCCTTTTAGACTTTTATTTCATCTCTTTGTTGGACAAGCTCAGAAAATGAAAAGCAAGTAGTAGAATCTAATTTTTGCAGAAAAATCCCTTCATAAATAGCGTCTGAAATTAAATACAAGGAAAAGTGTTATCCTTCATCGTAATAGAAAATAAATTTTTTACCTGCAAGACTCAGGTGATTTGCTGCATTACGAACAAATAACCTTGCTTTAACAGCTGTTGATATTAAGTTTCTCTTGGTAACGTGTAAATTCATTGCATCATTAAACGAAAAGAATTTTCTATGAATAATAAGAAAGCATAAGCAAGCAAATAAGGGAAATGATCAAATCAGTATTGAAATAAATGGGTGAATAAATAAACAGATTTCTCAACTAGGCCATTGTTCGAATATATTTTTGTCTATATTTAAATATCCATTGCCTACTGCGAGATTTACCATTAATTTATTTCTCAATTACAAAAAGCAATCTTCTATCCGTAGCTAGCGATAGTTAGTGTTTCCAAGAAACGCTACTAATTAATTAATTATTTTGCTAAATGTTTTTCATTGCAGTCAGACAAAGGACGACTTTAATTATTTCTCTAATAGTGTTTGTTGAATGTTGGCAACATTTCTGTGAGAATCATCACAGTCAATTAATATTTTCATCGTTAATTGCCATTGAAACGTCTGTTCACAATTCCAATCTCTCCCATTAATTTTTTTCCACTATTGGCTATAACAAACAATAATTTATTTCATTTGAATTTCACCACTGGGACTTTTTAAAGTGTATTTGCCCGTTAAAAATTAAAACAAAAATTTAATGAAGAAAAAAAAAATGCGTTAAAACATCCATTCATTCCAAAAAATAAGTGCAACAATTGAATATTAAAAATGCTTCAATTGTTTTCCACATTGAAGAGATTGATGCTTTGTTATGGAATAGTCGATTGTTATATTGGTTTTTATATTTGAAGTACTCTTAATAGCATAATTAATTAAAATTCTTCACCAAGTAAACGCTTTATGAATGAGTGAATGCATGAGCAGGAAGTTTTTAACGTGAAATTCTAGACTGATTAAGCTTCCCCACATCGGTTAAGCACCTAATCAAAATGATAATTTAATATTGAATTTTTTTTGGGAAAAATATTATAGCTGCTAAAATAAGCAACAGCTTAGAATAATGTAGAGATTTATCATATGTGATGAAATATTTTTTAAAAGAAAGTATTTCAATATAGGAATTTTTAAAATAACATTTTGAGACAGATAAAATAATCACTTGTCCATCATCCGCCAGTGCATTTTATCTTAATTTGCATAAAGTGCGAATTCATCCAAGTAATAAAACAGTGAGATTTTCCTGTCATAATGTTAAAGCACATTTTTCCTTTCCAGGTTTGAAAACTTTCTCTCAAAGATGAGTAACTGGTAGTGGAAATTTCTAAGAGAAATGAAACAAGGAATAATAATTAGTTTTTGGACTGTGAAAGTTCAAGTTCATTCCCTTCCTTACGTACTTATGCATTTTCAATCTTACTTTGATGCGGCAGCTAAACAACAACTACACAATTCACACAGCATTAAAGTAAGCCGTAGTTGTTCAATTTATCTTCTATTTTTTAAGCCAATATTTTAATCACTATCAGCCAATTTTTCATTTATAATCATTTATTTTCTGAGAACTTTCGATGAATGCACAAATTCGTCCAATATTTTTTATCAAATTTAATTTCTTTTAATAAACAGTAACATAGTGGTGGCACGTTTTATTGATGCTACTTAAGTTGACATAATACTTTTTAATTAAAATCATGAGCTGACTGAATATTTTATATTTTAGGAAGTAAAAGTAATAGAAAAATAATAATAGACAGCACTAATAACTTCACAACTATCCGCGTTATTATTAATGCCATTTCCAAAATTTCAGTTTCTAAAAATTTGTGAAATGCTCGACAATTATTGAAATTCATCCCAGTGGGAAGCAATTTTGACTGGACAGAAATATTCAGCGATTGAAATAATTGAGTTGGTAGACGCTTGATAGATATTTAAATATTTGCAAGGTTTTCGAGCCTTTCATTTCTGCAAAAAATTGGATCTCTTAGAATTTTTATAGACTTTACATTGTTTCAAATGCCCTTTCTCCTTTTTTTCTTGAAGAGTCTCTTTTTTCTTTTTTGAAATTTCATCTATAAAATTCAATAATAATTCTTTGGAATTAAAAACGGAACTTTAACATTATTAATTTTTTATTAGAATTGCATTCATCAAAGATTTAAACTATTATATACGATTCTTCAAATTTTTATGACAAACGAAAAATATGAAGTTGTCGTTACCAGTTTTTCTTTTTTTTTTTTCATTCAATTCATTAATGCTACTAGCAGATTCACTCTTTTACACAGACGTTTTGTTAAAGAATCTTTAAAGAAGAAGTTAAAATGAAATGGAAAGGTCTCTCTTTAACTGTTTTGGCGACAAACTTCACATTATCATATTGATACATTTTTTTTTTTAATGTATTATAACTCAAATTTTATCTGCCTTCACAACATACCACTAATTAAGCAGACAAAAATTAGTTATTATCTGTACTAGTTGACTAATAATTCAGCAATCAAAGATTCTGAGAAGAATTTTACTCAGCAAAATGAAATTTTCCCATTCATTCACAAACTCTTTTCATTAAATTTTGAAAGAAAGTTCTTTGCATGCATGACAATGAAGAGATTTCTTTCATTTCTTCATCTGTTCAAATTAAAATTCCAAATAACATTATTGATTAACCTTTCATAAAAGCTTTAATGCTAAATTAAAGGTTTTAAAATATATATAGAGGAATTCCCGAAAATTTCTAAAAACCTTAAATTCCATTACTGATTAAACAGGAAATAAAATTTCCAAAAAGTATGTTGTTTTGAAAGCAAGAAAAATACTCAATCATGCAAGCTCCTAATAATTCAATATCATTACCTTGCAGCAAGTAATTAATGAAAACTATTTCAAGCATCTAGGTAAAAGAATTTCCCTTCGCTATCACTTTTTCATTTCGATTTTCTTTGAACTTTTCTTCTTATCTTTCCTTCTGAAACATTTCCCGTCCTAATTTGCTGCTCATTGCTAAACAAGAATTAGTAAATAAAGTTGCTGCTGTGCAGAAAGCTTTCAGCTGTTATCCCATCACTAAATTGGTTCTATTTTTTTTTTTCGGTTTTAGACCCGTCGTCATAGTCTCAGAAAAAAATAAAAAAATTTTTGTGTCTGATTTATTCTGACGGCAAAATAAAATTCATTACCTCTATAAAATTTCTCATAAGAAATTCTTTATATCTAATTTATTTTTTTAAACTATGTCATTTGGAGCATTTTTTTCTGCAAATCACTAAACATAAAATGAATAACTCTTTAAAGTAATTATCAATCATACTTTCTACTTCTTGAGTTGAGGTCAAAAAAAAAATTTGTGCATTTCCGAACAATTTTTTTATTTGCATTATTTATTTATTTTTCAAACAGATAAAATTTTTTAACATATGCACATTTAAATATTGTAGAAAGTTAGAAAAGTTTTATTACATTCTTGGCTTAATTTATAAATTTCGAAGAATTTTAAAATGGGACCAGTAGTTTTGGAAGTGCTCATCTTCTAGACAAGCTTCATCTGCTCCTTTTTTTATCTGCAACAGAAACAAATTTGGATTATGTATGACAGATTAGCAAAATCTAAAATTTACTTCCAGGAATTTTAATCAAAAAAAAAATAATAAGATTTTAGCATTTTTATTTTTGGAAGATTTTTTTCATGCAAATAAAAGTTAAATTTATCCAAGAATTATCTTCGTCTTAAGTAGAATTATCAGAGTTCTAGCAAATATCTATTTCAAGGCCCTCCAGACTAGACACAGTTCATGGAGGCTGGATCATTTTAAATTTAACAATAGCAATTTCGGTTTAGTATCATTTTGCTCTAGTAGTAGGTTCAGGCTGTTTTCGGGATATTTTTAGCCATCAACCAGCTGCACTATTTCTGTCCTAATTAGGAAACTTTAATTAGTGAGAAATTCGAGAATAAGAACGGAAGTGCAGAGGAATTTACTGCGATGGCTTGCAGTTGTGAAGCAAATTTATGAAGTCATAAATGGGAAAGCATTCAGTCCTCGCGCATCACTCACAACTCAATATCACTGTCAATAAATGTCACAGCAATCTGTCAAAAATTTAATTGTAGTTCCTTTCTTTCATCTCACCTTTCTCCTCTTTTTATAAAATACTTTAGTACACACACACACATATATATATATACATACATACATACATGCATACACATGCTAGAAAGGCATGAAAAATTAATGATGAAATGGGGAAAAGTACATAAAAGAGAAATTCGAAAAATGGTTCTGTTTGTGATCTTTTCCGGAAAAGTTTCCTCCTTTTTCTTCCGATAAAAACTTTCCATCCAACCATCTATATTACTTCTTCGAGAAAGTTTATGCTTGGCCTTCTGAATGCATTTGTTTCACGAACTTTCCACTGCTTCATTCTTTTGCCAAATTTTTGATTATTTTTCCTCAAATTCCAGTGCTCTAAATGAGAATCTTAAAGAATAACGGAATTATTTTGCCAATACTTCCTTTTTACGCTACTTTCATATTATGTAATTTTAGATTTTTTTATCTTTTCGTTTTCATTTAAACTCAAACAACTTTTTAAAATGACCAATTGTAAGTCAAAAAAATCTTTAAATAGTGGAATTAATACAATTGAACAGTTCAGAGGACGCACGAAAGAAATACAATAAACACACAAATCTGTCTTAGCCAAACAAAACGATGGCTACAAAATAATTATTTATCAATTTAAAATTGTTAGCAGAGCTGGAAGTTTATCATCTTCTGTTTAGATAAGTAGGCTATGTGGATGTGAATTAAATTTCACAAAAAGAGACAAATCAAATGCACAATATCAATCAGTCCCATGAGACTTTTATTTTTAATTCTATTAGCTTTTTTTGTTTAACTTTCGTTATGTCAGCAAGCAGCAATATTAAAAAATGCCTAAAATGAAATGAGGAGACCGGATATATCAGGCAGAAAAAAGAAAATGAGTTTAAAAAAAATGTTTGAACTGAAATGTAAACCAATTTCCTCAACAAAATGTATTTTTAGTAGCTAGAAGCACAATCTTAGGATAGAATTTTTAAAAAAAAAAAGGAAATCAGTCAAGTGACAAATTGATGCTTGTTAATAAAATAATGCTTATAGCCAAACATTTTTGAGTCTTGACTCAAACTTAATTTTACTTCTAAATTCTAGATACTTCGCGATAGAGGAAGTGATATTGACTTTAGTATCAGATTTTCAGACATTGTCCTTGAAAAGTATACTTTATGTTTAAATAAAACGTAATGAATTAATTAGAAATAGCTGTAGAGATTTTCCTTTGAATTCAATCATTTCATGCCCATAAACTACAATTGACTTCTTGATTAAAATAGATCTCAAAATTCCAATTTCCAAAATGTCAAAGTAAATTGACAAGGCAAAAAATATGTCCTGCTACTTACTTAAAAACCTTTATTACTTTCTAATTTTTATTGTTATCATCATTGATTTGTATGTGAGATAAAAAATTTAATTGAAAAATTAGAATCATCCAAATATTTACTGTGTACGATGTTGAGATACCAATTACGTAATGTCACATCATCAATCATTGACTTTTTATAGTGGTCACTGTCATTCTAAATTATCATCATCTATTAGAAAAAAGACTCTCCACTTAACTGTTACTTTAATTTTAATCTTTTGGAAATTCTGACTTTTGGAAAATTGCTTCTTTATTTCGTATTTTTACTTGGGAATTTTTTACTTCATTGTTTAAGAAAGAAAAAATGAATTTTGCTATAGGGACAAATGTGCTACAAGAAATTTATGAAGTCTCGAGATTGACAACTTCCACTCTTATCCTTAAGATGTCTTTCTTTTTTCGGAAAAAGAAAGCCATCGGTCTCACGCTTTAAAGATGCATTGCTGTTTCAGCTCTTTCATTCTTTTTTCCCTTTGTCATTGTTTTGAAAAATAAAAGTTACATGAAAATCGACTTTTCACTCTTATATCTCAAATTTAACCATACCAATCAACTTAAGCCTTGAGCTTTTAATTTTTTTTTATTGAAAATCTAATAAACATAGTTCATCAATATTGTTGCATAAGATTTTATATGAGTTATACATGAAGTTGCAATTGAATTTAAATTTAATCTAGAATGAATTGCGAATTATAATTCAATTTATGACGGAAACTTTCTTGTTAAGCTGAAGTGCATATTTTGACTCTTATCACTGTAAGTCTTTTTCTGGCACAACTAATATCCTTTCTAAAGCATCTGACATGTCAATGCCAAATGCATCAGAGATGCTGCATGGTAAATAATGTTCGAGAAATTTAACAAACATCTCTCGCCCCAAACTTATTTCTTCACTGCTTGGTCAAAATTCATCATCATGTGTCTGCCCGAATAGCTCTAATCAAATTTCTCTTTTGCGACAAAGTTATATTATTAGAAGTTTTCAGTTATCGAAAATATGGGTAATAAAGAATCCAGCAATCTTCATGAATCTGCTAAAGTAGCCCGGCAAACATCATACAAAAGACAATCTCATACGACATCACCATCTCGAGCCAGAAGTGAATCCATCCCTCATCCACAAAGGTTAATTATAACTAGTTTAATTATTTGCCCTAGTTTCCCTATTCTTTTCTCGCATTAATTAATAAACAATTCAATTTTTTATCCTTTTTCAAGTATCATTTAACTGAACTGAAAATTAGTGACTTTGCGGATGATTGTTATTGATGAAACAAATATATGCATAAGGAAATGATGAAAGTTTTAATACACGGTCTTTTTGAGCTATTTTTTGCCAAAAAGAAAAGTTAATTACAGTGTCACTTTATGGCTAATCCGCTGTTGTTGTTACTTCCTATTAATTTCTTATTTTCTCTAAACTATCCATGAAATGGAAAAAGTTGTGTACTTTTGGAAAATCTAATCAAATATTTTTCAGCTAAGCTAGAAAAAAAAGATCGCTTTTTTCTTTTTCATGTTATTAGTTTTTACAATGCAAAAATATATTTTCTAAGTCTTCTCTTCAACAAAAGAATGGATTAAAAATTGAATAATCAATTCACAATTTGATGCTGCTTTTTTCGTTTGATTCGATTTCCATTAACATTTCAATTCATTTTTAATTTAATTTTAATTTTTCCCTTCTAGCCGGAAGAAAAAGACGAAAAATTGTTTTGCATTTGCTTAAATTGGAATGAAAAACATTTGAAATAATTTGAAATTTTATTCACTGAATTTACCAATTACCAAATCTTTTTTCAACCGACCAAAAATTTCCCAGATTCAATATTAATTAATTTTTTGTTTGTAGTTATTCGAAGTTTTGTTTTAAACTGGTTCAAAGATAATTAGAACACTGTTTATCATACCTTATTTAATATTCCTATAAAATTTTTACCCAAATTCGAGAAGTGCAACAAATTTCTGGTAAATTTTAGTTCTCGCAAGTTGTCAAGTTTTCGAAAAGAGGAAGAAACAGAACCGCCTATTGTTTCAATTAATAAGAACCGCAGCAAATCATTTCGTACTGGCTCGGGACAGCTAAGGTAACTTATCAGATTTATTAAATTCTCCATACAAATGAAATTTTAATAAAAAAAATGGAAATTTCAATGCTACTGGAAGCTTCAACAGATGATACCAATGAGACTTAAAAATAGATGATCCCATTTTAGTAAATAGTGGAATAGAGATATTTGTGACGAAGTTAGATGCCTTTTCAGTCACTTCACTCATCATATTTTGTCATTTAACATGACGAATTTGCTTACTTGGGCTTTCTTCAAATTTCTGCCCATGACATTTTCAGTGAAAATTAAAAAACGAAACAAAATAACTAATCGTTTGGCAGTTAAATATTCGTTTTTCTATACAGATATATGGATGGCGGTAGACGGCGAACAAATATTTGTGAAATTACTGGTTTAAGTGCGCATCAGAAAGCAATTCTAACTACAATGTGGCGTCAATTACCACGTGGCCTAGTGTTTGATCTCGGAAAACGTGTTTTTGAAATAATCTTTGAGCGTGACCCGAAATTACTTATCGTAATCAATTTGGGTCATCTTCAAGGCACTGACGAATGGCAGGAACATGTGAACTTTAGAACTCATGCTCAAGTAAATTTCTAATTTTTGCTACCTGAATAAACTTCAAAATAGTATTTCACTAAAAGTAAAAGTTTAACTAATGCTTAAAATATACTAGAAAGTGTTTAGAAAACGAAGTTAATAAACAATTCACAAATGGTCAGAAATAATTTGGTGAAATTTTAAATATTTCAGATTTAATAGCAAAAAAAGATAATAATAATAATAACAAATTAATGATGATGAAAATAATAATAAAGATAATGAAAAAATCAAGAGTTAATTTTTTCAAATTTAATGGCAGAAATCAGCGATAATAATTAGAATATTTGACAAATCAGATACATTTAATGGAAATGGAAAAAAGAGAAGGTGCCCAAACTGTAATGTACATCTATTTCGATAATGAAAGAAAAAAAATAAAAAATGCCCCAACATTGAACAGGTGAAAAATAATTAAACGTAACAGTCAATGCTTATATCAAGTAATCAGTTACTGAGAAACCAGTAATCAGTACAGTATTAACCATAAGCGAAATAAAATGTACTCCCTCCTCATTCTCGCAGTTTATCACATTATCAAGAAGTAAATGATTGTTTGTTTTCCAAAATGTCATTGTTAGATATCTCTTTTTTTTATTGCATATGAAGTTAAAATATCATCCATAAATTAAATTTCTGTGAAGTTTTTCTTCAAATTTTCATATTTAATTAGGAATTTATTGTGCAAAATTTAAATACTGAAGAAAATCAACTTTAACTATTCTTTGCAAGTTTTTTTGGTGAAAAAAAAAGAGCCATAAACAATTTCCTTTTCTTGGAAGTGAAGTTTCATTATCTTTCTGTATGTCTAGTACTTCTTCCTAACTAACACATTCCGCAAAAGATGACTGAAGTGTGATTTTTTTGCTCAGCTTATTTCCCTTGATGAAATTTCACTTGTTCGAAAGATTAACTTGAGGTTACATAAAACACTTTCTTTTTAGAAATTCAAAGATCACTACGAGAACTACGAACGAAAAAAGGATACTGATCATTCTTTTTTTTTTTTT